>JARYGA010055562.1:0-82800 GCA_030545235.1 Helianthus tuberosus | reverse complement strand
GAGGTATTAGGGGCGGCCCAAGCCACCACCCACTTCACCCAATCAGAATTTTAAAGCTTGTCTCTTTGTCTTTAATTTAAGTTTTATAACTTTTATAAAACTTAATATAACATTTTATAAACAATATGCAACCTTTTAATTGTTATTTAACCTATTAAATAACAAAATAAAATATTCTCTCAAAAATAAATTATCCATATAATTTATTAGTTTGTCAAGTGTAATTATTTAGAAAACCAATTTCTAAATATTCTAAGTGTTGATATTTATTTGTTTGATCATATCATAAATAAATATTGTAGGTGTTTGTCTAGCTTGTTATTGGGTATGACCCGACTTGGATCATAACGTACTAGCCACATCAATTTAATATGTGTCTTGGGCATACGGAGTCCAACACTAAACACAATAATCTTGTGTTAGGGTCCTGGGAAGGTTATAATCTAGGTCAAAGCATTACTAATAACCTAATTCCCTATAACCATGGGCTCTGATACCAACTCTTCTGTCACACCCCGACCGTGTAAAACAACAAACCGCGTCGGAAACGTCGGGGAGTGGAGTAACAGAATCATTGTTTCACAACACATGGTAATTAAAGTTTGGTTTCATTAATTAAAATGTTTACATTGTCTAGGAAATTGCAGAACATAACATAAATTAAGCTGTCTTTCATAGTTTTAAGTCACTAAGGCCCAAGTCCGCCTAAGTGTGTCACGAACATCATCATGCAATAGCTACTGAAACACATGTGAAAATAGGTACGTTAGCATAAAAATGCCTGTGAGATACACAAGTTTTGTTGAAGCAGGATTCATGACTCGTAAGTTAAAAGAAGTGTTTAACAAAAAGGTAGTCATGAACCTTGTAAAATGTTTTCTTTTATAAAATCTTATGAAATTCGATATGAAAATCGGATGATATAAAAGAATGATGCATAGTTAAATAAATAACCAAGTAAAAACGAGTTGTATAAAATATGTTATTTGTAAAACAATGTGTTGTAAACAATATGTCGTGTCTTTGTATAAAATGTATCATGTCTTTGTTCCTGTCAAAGTGGTTTAGATAACGCTGCGATATGTAATATCATAAAAGCACTTATATATAGGAAGTACCAACGACGTATCCACCATGCTTTTATCATATTACACACGCCTCGTTATTTAAATCACTTACCAAATAAACCACCAAAAATGTCTTGTCAGATAACAACTAATGTCATGTATGGTGAATAAGAAGTATTTACTCAACCCCATAGGTAAAATGTCGATGTATAACTAAATGTCATGTATGGTGAATAAAAAGTATTTACTCAACCCCATAGGTAAAATGTCGATGTATAACTAAATGTCTTTTTTTTTGGGTAAAGGGTTACCCCGATGAATTTTATAACTAAATGTCATATATGGTAAACAAAAAGTATTTACTCAACCCCATAGTTAAAATGTCGATGTATAACTAAATGATATGTATGGTGAATAAAAAGTATTTACTCAACCCCATAGGTAAAATGTCGATGTATAACTAAATGTCATGTATGGTGAATAAAAAGTATTTACTCAACCATTTTATCAAGCAGGAAATTCTAAGTATTATGCCTTTTCAAAAGGGTTTGCTTCCTGTTCGATACTTGGGTGTTCTTTTAATATCCTCTAAGCTCTCGTATAAGGATTGTAAGGTGTTAGTAGAGAGAATGGAATAGAAGATTGATAATTGGACGACTAAATCTCTTTCCTTTGCTGGTAGATTACAGTTGGTTAATTCGGTCCTCTCGGCTATGCATATTTATTGGGCTAGGTGTTCCTTCTGCCAACCAGAATTATTAGTGAGTTGGAAAGACGTATGCGAGAGTTTTTATGGTCTGGAAATTACCAACGGACTGTTAAGTCTAAGGTAGCTTGGAAGGTAGTATGCTTACCTAAGTACGAGGGTGGGTTGGGAGTGTGTAGTATCTCGGATGTCAATAAGGCTCTCTTATCTTCACATGTATGGAGCATTCTTACCAATAGGAAATCGTTATGGGTTCAATGGATCCATATGTACAAGCTCAAAGGTAGAAGTTTTTGGGAGATCCCTTGCCGTGGCCGCATGACATGGGGTTGGAGAAAACTACTTGTTATCCGTAGTCTAATTCGGCCGTTCTTGTGGAATCTATTGGGAGTGGGGCTGACACTAATGCATGGAGTGATACTTGGTGCGTTTCGTGTCCTCTTCGCGCTTTCATTAGTCCCAGAGTTATTGCTAATGCAGGTTTCAACCTGCACTCTTCGGTAGCGGATCTGGTTTCTGCGAATGGCCAATGGAGGTGGCCGATAGCTTGGTATAATCTCTTCCCAGTCTTAACTAATGTAGTGGCTCCCACTTTATGTGAGAATGTTCGTGATTGGCTGGTTTGGAAAGACCTTGAGGGAAATGCTCGTCCATTTACTTCTTGGGAGGTTTGGAATAATGTTCGTAATCGTGAGAATAAAGTGCCCTGGGTGAATATGGTGTGGTTTAAACAATGCATTCCTAGACACTCGTTCCACCTTTGGCTGGTTATTCGAAATAAATTGAAGACCCAGGATAGATTGTCTGTTTGGGAGGCGGGTAGTGCCACAAACTTAAATCTCATGTGCTGCCCGTTATGTAATCATAACAGGGACTCGAGAGATCATCTTTTCTTTGAATGCTTCTTTGCTTCTCAGGTTTGGAACAATATAAGGAGCTTGACCAATAGGCGATTTGTGCGATTTGTGCTTCTTGTTCTTCGATTTCCCTTGTTTTTTCTTGTGATCTTATGCATAACAGTCTGTGATTAGACCTTGATCTTCCAAGTGTCTATAACGAACTCGTTAGCATTAGGGATCGATTAAGAACTAGGGTTTTTCTTTTGTTTGTTTCTTGAAAATCGCTGCCTTAGTAATAAATTCTGAAACCCTAATTTATTAATCTAGTTGCCATTGATTGCGGTTAACTGAGATTAACTTAGCTTGATTGATGACACTAGTTTAATCGATCAAGGGTTGAAGTTTCATTCTAGGGTTTAAAGGATTACGGGTTCGTTTGTTTTCGGATTTTGGCTCTTGATTTTGTGTGTCTTCTGTCGGCTGCTTAGGGTTCTGATTGTTACTTGACGGCGTATTAGGGTTTTACGTGTGCATGTGAAGAATTGGCGCAGCTATGAATTCGAAACCACCAGATATTAATGACATAGATTCGTCACTTAATACTGATTACAGGGATATGTTTATGAAGCCGCCTTCAATTATAACGGGTTTGGGAAGCAAAATCCTGAACATTGATGGAAAAACTATGGCACCGAGAAGAGGTGTGGTAACGAGCAATAATCATGAACCTCGGATATACAATGTGATTGATGAACTCCAGAAAATTACGGTGCCTGTTCAACCTGATAAGGATAAGCAGGATGAGCCGGAGCCAGCTCATGTTTTTGGATCGGTCTCTTATGCTGAAAAGTTGAAATCTAGTGTGGTATTCAAAAGTGAAGTAAACTTTAGGATGATGGAGTCTGGGGAATCGCACCAAGAAGCTGATGTGGTCATTCCTAGGGAGGTCGTTAAGAAGGTTCAAGATAGATTTGAGAATGTGTTATTTGGTTATTTTTTGGGCGATAGATTGCCTTTTCCGGTAGTCGAGTATTACGTTAAAAATGTATGGGCGAAATTTGGGTTTGCAAAAATAATGATGAATTCGGAGGGCTTTTTCTTTTTCAAGTTTGACAACAAAGAAGGCATGAGTAAAGTGCTTGAAGGTGGTCCGTGGTTAATCCGAAAGGTTCCGTTGTTTCTAAACAAATGGTCTCCATCCACTTGTTTAAAGAAGGAGGGCATTAAATCAGTTCCCGTGTGGGTTAAGCTCCACAATGTTCCTATTGCAATTTACACTGATGATGGCCTAAGTCTGCTGGCGTCCAAAATTGGGGTTCCTAAAAGTTTGGATAGTTACACGGCTGACATGTGTGCTAAGAGTTGGGGTAGGAGTAGTTTTGCTAGAGCGTTAATTGAAATTAATGCGGAAAGGGAGCTGAAAGATCATATAGTTGTTGCAATTCCAAAGCTGGATGATGAGGGTTTCATTATGGAAAAAATATCCATCGAGTATGAATGGAAACCAAAGCGATGTTCTTCGTGTTGCATATTTGGGCATAATGATCAAAACTGTCCGAAAAAACATGAACCATTTGCGAAGCAAGTTACTATTGATGATGACGGGTTTATCACAGATAGAAGGAAGGTCGCAAAGTTTGGTACTATGAATAAAAAACAAAAAACAAAGTTTGTATACAGGCCAAAGCCGAATAAGAATGGAGCGAGCTCTTCAGGTACGAAAAATGATGAAGTTCCGGTTGTAAAGAGTACTAATCAGGTTAAAGTGTCAAATGCTTTTGAGGTGCTAGACTCGGAAGGTAGAGATGAGAGTGATAATTCAGTTGGTAAAAAAGATGGAGAGGGAGGGAACGAAGTAGATGAAGTTATGGAAGGAATACCTACGGAAATGGCTCATTTTATGTCTAATGATAAACGTGTTGATGCGTCTGAGGGGGCAAGCACTCCCGGTAATCACGGTTTAAATGGGTAGCTTAATGTCTTGGAATGTAAGGGGATTGAACCGTCCTCTGAAACAAAGTGAGGTTCGTAATCTTGTATCTGAAAATAATCTTGAATTGTGTGCTATTCTCGAGTCACATGTGGATGTTAGTAAGTTGGCTAGAGTGTGTAAATTTGTGTTTCGCAATTGGAATTGGACATCTAATGGTGGTTTGTGTAGTCGTGGAACGAGGATTATTCTGGGATGGAATGCAGAGAATCTCGATGTTATGGTTATTGCCCAAACCGATCAGGTTATTCACACTCAGGTTATATTTAAATGTAGCAAAAAAGTGTTGTTCTGTTCGTTTGTGTATGCTGAAAATCAATACAAAAATCGTAGAGTTCTTTGGGATGATTTATGTAAACACAAGGTGTTGTGTCATGATAAGCCATGGGTTGTAATGGGAGATTTTAATGCTGCGTTAAACATGGAAGACACCTTATATGGTACGTCAAATCAATCTATTGGCATGCGGGAATTCAATGAATGTGTTCAACAGGCCGAATTGATGGATATTAATGCTCATGGTTTGCAATTTACTTGGAACCAAAAACCAAAGAGTGGAGTGGGTCTTTTGAAAAAGATTGATAGAATAATGGGAAACGTGGTTTTTTTGGATCACTTCCCTTCTGCATATGCGATGTTTCACCCGTTTAGAGTTTCAGATCATACGCCTTGTATTCTCAAGGGGCTGGGCAATAATGGGTTTCGGCCTAAACCTTTCAAGTTTCCAAATTTTATAGCCGCTAAACCAGAATTTAAGGAAACAGTTAAGCTTGAATGGATGAAAAGAATTGAAGGAATAACTATGTTGTCGGTTGTGAAGAAATTGAGAAACTTAAAGCCTAAGATGAGGAAATTACTTTTCAATCAAGGAAACTTGCATGTAAAGGTAATTGAGTTGCGTAAAAAGTTAGATGAATTACAGGTTCAAGTGGACAGTAATCCGTTGGATGGTCAGTTGCGCCAGTTAGAAGCTCAATGTTTGAAAGATTTTCAAGAAGCCGCTTATGATGAAGAATGCTTTTTAAAGCAGAAATCTAAGGTTGATTGGCTGTGTGCTGGTGATTCGAATACAAAATTTTTTCACAACATTGTTAAATCCAAGAATGCTAGAGCTAAAATTTATAGTGTTGTGGATTCTATGGGTACGAGACATGAAGGTGAAGCGGTCGCGGATGCTATGGTGTTGCATTATTCGAACTTTTTGGGTTTAGAGGCTCAGGTGGAAACGACTAATCTGGATAACCTTTTCTCAAATGTTCTATGTTCATATGTTGCTGACCATATGGTTCGTCCGATTACTCGTGAGGAGGTTAAGAGTGCCATGTTTAGCATTGGAGATGACAAAGCTCCAGGGCCGGATGGGTATACTTCGGTTTTTTTCAAGAAAGCATGGGATATAGTGGGCAATGAAGTTACGGATGCGGTTCTTCAGTTTTTTGATAATGGTAAACTTCTCAATCAGATTAATCACACTATCATTGCTTTACTTCCGAAAAAAGAAACGCCGGATTCGGTTTTGGATTATAGGCCGATTTCATGTTGCAATGTTTTGTATAAATGCATAAGTAAGGTTATTACTGATCGTTTGAAAGGCAGTTTGGGGTATTTAGTCAGTATTAATCAATCAGCGTTTGTGCCGGGCCGGAGGATTTCGGATAATATTCTTCTTACACAGGAGCTTATGCATAATTATCATCTGAATAGGGGGCCGGCTAGATGTGCGTTCAAGATTGATATTCAGAAAGCTTATGATACAGTTAGTTGGAAATTCTTGGAGGATATTCTGGTTCGGTTTGGGTTTCACAGCCGAATGGTGAAGTGGATCATGACATGTGTTTCCACGGTTTCGTACTCTTTGTGTATCAATGGCAATTTGCATGGGTTTTTCAAGGGTAAACGTGGGTTAAGGCAAGGGGATCCTATGTCCCCATACTTATTTACATTGGTGATGGAGGTTTTGTCTTTGCTTCTTCGTCGAGCAGCCACTACACCATTTAAATATCATGCCCATTGTGCGAAAGAGAAAATAATTAATGTTTCATTTGCGGATGATCTGTTCATTTTTGTTCATGGTGATATGATCTCTGTTAAGAAGATGAAAGAGGCGTTGGAGATGTTTACCAAGATTTCTGGTCTTGTTCCAAGTCCGGCTAAGAGTACGGTATTTTTTTGCAACGTTCCTAACTCGATTAAGCAGGAAATTCTTGATATTATGCCGTTTCAAGAGGGTATTCTTCCAGTTCGGTATTTGGGAGTTCCGCTTATTTCTTCGAGACTCCTATATAATGATTGCAGGATCCTTATCGATTGAATGGAGAAAAAGATTGTAAATTGGGTTACTAAGTCGTTGTCGTTTGCTGGTCGTTTACAGCTTATTAATTCGGTTCTGTCATCCATGCACATCTATTGGGCTTCGGTTTTCATTATTCCTGCTCGTGTTATTAGTGACCTTGAAAAGAAGATTCGGAGGTTTTTATGGAATGCAGGTTCGGATGGTAGGATTCGTGCGAAAGTGGCATGGAAACATGTTTGCTTGCCTAAAAAGGAAGGGGGTTTGGGTATTAGAAGTATCTCTGATGTTAACAAATCGCTGATGGCTACTCATATATGGAGTATTATTACCAAACGGGATTCTATTTGGGTTCGTTGGATTCACAACTACAAGCTTAGAGATCGAAACTTCTGGGAAGTGCCGTGCCGAGGGAATATGAGTTGGGGGTGGCGTAAAATTTTGTCTATCCGTCACATCATTCGTCCTCACGTATGGTCGGCTATTAAAAGCGGGGCTCAAACAAATATTTGGAGTGATATGTGGTGCTCGGTAAGTCCGCTCAGCTCGTTTATAACTCCGAGAACCATTGCTAATGCTGGGTTTTCTCTTAAGTCAACGGTTGCGGATATGGTTGATCAGAACGGTAACTGGCGCTGGCCACAAGCGTGGTTAGATCTTTTTCCTGTGCTAATCACTATAGCGGCTCCTCGTATTGTTCCAAATAGCGTTGATAGGCTGGTGTGGAAAGACTTGGAGGGAAAAACTTGTGACTTTAAATCGGCTCTTGTGTGGAATACTATTCGGAATCGGGAACATCAGGTGTTATGGGCTGATATGGTTTGGTATTCTCAATGTATACCGCGGCATTCGTTTCATCTATGGCTCGCATTTAGAAACAAACTTAAAACGCAGGATAGATTGGCTGTGTGGGAAGCAGGTAGTCAAACCAACTGGAACCTGATGTGTTGTCCGTTGTGTAATTTTGATCGGGATAGTCGTGATCATCTATTTTTCCGATGTGCTTTCGCGACTCAAGTTTGGAATGAAGTCAAGAAGTTGGTTAGTTTGGGTAATGTTGATGATTCATGGTATTCGCTTTTATCTTGGGTGGAGCAGCATGCTAAGTCCAAGAATGCGGATCATATTGTGTGTAAGTTGTTGATTGCTGCGTCTTCTTATTATATATGGCAAGAAAGGAACAACAGGCTATTCAAGAATCATAAGAGAACGGTGAATCAAGTGGCTGAGGTGATTAAATGCTCGGTGCGTTTGCGGCTCATGGGATTCAGGTTTCGGACCGATTCGACTAAGAGAAGGATTTTCAAGTGCTGGAAGATTGAAGATAATGGAGCGGATCCGGGCTAGAGGATAATGTCTGTTATTTGTTTGTCTAGTGATTTGGTTGTTTGAGTTGTGGGTCGTTTAGTTTGGTTGTTTTTTCTTTGGCTGATGTTTTTGTTTCCTAGGCTTGGTATGTCAAGTCTAGTTGGTGTGTCACGCAGGCACACTCTTGTATTATTGGTTCCATTTATAAAATTCATCGGGGTAACCCTTTACCCAAAAAAAAAAAAAAAAAGGAGCTTGACCAATATGGAAGATGTGAATGGAGGTTGGTCCGATATAATGACTTGGATGGATCAAAATTCGAGTTTGCAGAAGCCTGACATCGTTGTTAGTCATTTGGTGGTTGCGGCTGGAACTTATTTTGTATGGCAAGAGCGTAATAACAGGTTGTTTACTAGGAACCATCGTACGGTTTTGGTGGTTTCCCAAGAGATTATTAATACTGTTCGTATGCGGCTCATGACTTTCAAGTTCAAACGGAGATTTGAGAATGGAAGCTTGGTAGAAAAGTGGAAGATTCCTAGCAGCAATTTAGAGATTGAACCTGGCTAGGAGTAGTTTTTTTTTTTTTTTTTGGGTAAAGGGTTACCCCGGTGATTTTATATATTCACAAAAAATAAAAACAAGTAGTGAGGAGACGTCCACACTAGTTCAAACATGAGACATGCCCCATGTAAGAAAGCCAAAAACCCAACAAACAAGAACTAAAAAACAACTAGACTCTCATCTAGAAATCACACAATCAACTAGCAAACATAATAATTAGCCTCCATCATCGTTCATTTTGTCTTCAGCAATCTCCCAATCTTCCAACAGCTTTCTCACATTAGCACACTGTCTGAACTTTTTTTTTTGGGTAAAGGGGTTACCCCGGTGATTCTATATATTCACAACTAAATAAAACAAGTAGCGTAGAAAGCCTACACTAGTTCAATCATGAGACATGCCTCATGAAAGTAAACAAAAAGAAAAACCACAGAAACCCATTGTACCAAATAAAACACAACTAGACAAAACTCTAGACACAAAATAACAACTAATCAATCACCCGCTTCATCTTCGTGACTAACTTCAATCTCCCATTCACCAAGAAGCTTTCGAACTCTATCCGTCCGCTTCAACTTCATTCCCATAAGCTTGTATCGAACAGTCTTGACAATCACCTCATAAACTTGCTCCGGAGGTCTCAACTGATTCTTAAAAAGTCTAGAATTTCGTTCCTGCCATATGAAGTAAGCACTAGCCGCCACCAAAAGTCTACTAACATAATCAGCTGCTAATTTGGAACGAGTTCTGACCATCAACCAAGAAACAATATCATCCCACTTCGAATTAACATTATCCATACCAGCTTTAATCCGAACCATCTCCCAAACCTGCGTAGAGAATTTGCATTCAAAGAATAGATGTGCATGCGAATCATGATTCTCATAACAAAGTAAACAGCACATCATATTCATGTTTTTTCTCCTCGAGAAATCCCAACTAATAATAACATCTTGAGTGAGAAGCTTCTTCCTCATAATCAGCCACAATAAGAAAGAATGTCTCGGGATGCAATGAGCGAACCAGACTACTTTACTCCATTCGACCTCCTGCTCTCTATACCGAATAGAATCCCAAATACTTGAAGCCGAAACCTCATTAACATTATCACCCACCCGCCACTGAATACTATCTCGTTTACCTGCAACCGGTTGGACCTGATCCAACTGAATAAGCACAGGAAACAAATCCCTCCAAGCCGTGGGCCATTGCCAACCATTCTCTGAATAAATATCCGCAACAGAATCTTCCAGTCTAAAACCTGCACTTGTAATCGTTCTGGGCGACAATATATTAGCTAGCGGCCCTAACACACTCCAAAAATCATACCAAGCAGACGTTGATCTCCCATCTCCAAGCGAAGTCCACATATAATTTCTTATCATCGGCCGGAGTTGGAGAAGTTTTCTCCAGCTCCAACAACAGTTGGTGGGAATTTTAACAATCCAGAAACTCTTACCTTTTAATTTATAGGCATGTACCCATTCGACCCAAAGCGACTTCCGTTTAGTAATAACACTCCAAACATGATTTGCCATAAGCGCTTTATTCACATCACCTATACGTCTAATACCCAAACCTCCTTCATATTTTGGAGTGCAAATAGAATTCCATGAAACCTTTGCCCTCCCTTTTTGATACGAGCTATCTTGACTCCATAAAAAATTGCGCATTCTAGCTTCTAGATCATGGATCACCCGAGACGGTAAAATAAAGACCGACGACCAGTAAATGTGCATAGAAGAGAGGACCGCCAAAATAAGCTGTAACCGCCCCGCAAAAGAGAGCAGCTTGTTCTTCCAGTTCGAAATTCGCTTCTCTAGTCTTTCAACAAGGACTCCACAATCTTTATATAAAAGCCGTGTAGAGATAAGAGGAACTCCCAAATATCTAACTGGGAGGGAGCCCTCCACAAAAGGCATAACATTAAGAATAGCATTCCTCACCTGTTGGGAAACATTACAAAAGAAGTGAACATGATAAACCCTAGTTCTCTCTCTCTAATGGGGAAAACGGCGACCAACTTTCTGTGACCTAAAATTCGTGATTTCATGCTGATTACGAGGATTGTTTGTGTGACTAGAGTCTTATGATCTCTAATTTATCCTTGCAACTCTTTATAATCGTATTTGGTTCGTTTTTAGGTATTAGGGTTACGTTTTTTCTTCTGTTCTTGGGCTCTTTGCGCTTGGCTGCTGTGGTTTTTTGGATTCAAGTTTAATCTGGTTTGGGTTTACTACAAGAGAGTTTCATTGCCGTTCGCTGATTCGTCATCTCCTGATTGCATTAGGGTTGACGGCGCCAAAGTTGTCAGGTTTGTTTCTGCATATTTGGGTACGGTTGCTAGGGTTTCTACAATCTGTTTTCGGCAGATTGGCAGTGTCTAGTGGGTGTTATCTGATTGCTGAAAGAAATCTTATTGGAGGCTGCAAATCTGAGCTAGGGTTTGTCGATAAATTGGCTTCTGGTTGGGTTTTTTATCGAACTTAAGCTTGACGGCGGCTAGGGTTTGATTGTTTTCAGTTGTTTTGAGTTCGGCTAGGGTTTGTCACAGTTGTTTTTGTTTCAGCCGGCATTCTGTTTGGAATGGATGAACTTAACAATTCTGGTGGAAACCAACAGGATATTCGTGGGAAGCCGTGATTGTCGTTTGACGAAATTGCTGCACGGTTTCTTGATGTTGATGGGAACAATTTGCAGCCAAAGCGTGGTGTAACGATTGGAACACAAAATGACCCTAAGTCTTCAAACATCATCGATGATCTCACGAAGGTCACAGTTCCGGTTCGTTTGGAAAAACGGGATGTCGAAAAGTTAGACAACTTTTGGGATTACCCTAGCAAGTATACGCCAAAATCAGACCTATTTGGTGCATCTTTCTCGGCTGGAAATAGGGCTGCTCAAGGCAAAGCACGAACTTCGGGGGCTGCAGATCCTGTTTCCTTCGCTCACATTGTAAAGAATACAAAGGAGAAGGTTAAAGTGAATTTTCGGGCGATGGAATCTGCCGAGAAAGTTGATGGTGCTGATGTTGTTATTCCGTTGTCGTCGGTTCAACAAGTTACTGATAGGTATGCTAACACTTTGTTTGGATATTTTCTGGGTAAACGGTTGGCATTTCCTGTGGTCGATTATTTTGCTAAAAACAACTGGGCTAAATATGGTCTATCCCGGATCATGATGAATGCAAACGGGTTATTTTTCTTTAAGTTTACTTCTAAGGAAGGGATGAATCAAATGCTAGAGGATGGGCCTTGGTTAATCAGAAGTGTTCCCATAATTTTGAAGGAGTGGTCGGCCTCTATCAAGATGGAAAAGAGGACATTAAAGTGGTTCCAGTTTGGGTCAAGATGCATGATGTGCCGTTAGCGGCATTTACTGAGGATGGGCTTAGCTTGGTTGCCTCTATGATTGGGATACCTAAGATGTTGGATACGTATACTGCCTCGATGTGTGCTGAATCTTGGGGTAGGAGCAGCTATGCTAGAGCGCTTATTGAAGTGCAAGCGGGGGCTGAGTTAAAAAAGAGTGTTACTGTTGCTATCCCATCTATGGATGGTAGTGGGTATTCAAAGGTGGAGGTCAAGATTGAATATGATTGGGAGCCTCTAAGGTGCTCCTCGTGTTGTGTGTTTGGTCATGATGACAGCTCGTGCCCGAAGAACCCTCAGGTATCTTCTAGTGGGGATGCTGAAAAGATTAATGATGAATTTCAGGTTGTAGGGGTCAAGAAGAAGAAAGTGAACAACCAAGGCATCCATATGAAAAATCAGAAGCCTAAGTTAGTTTACAGGCCAGTTGTCAACCCTAAACCAAAATCGTCCTCAAAGAGTCCGATGCAGAATCAGGTTTCAACATCTAACCCGTATGACATTCAAAAGGATGATACTGGTAATCAGGGAGGTACCACTGTGGGTCGAGTGGAGAAGAAACCGTCAAGTGACAGGCAGGAATCGGATGAGGAGGAGGTTGAAGAAGTCTACAATGAAACTAGTGCATTTATGACATCGGGTACTCATCCTTTTTCTTCAAAAGCAGGGGCAAGCACCTCTTCTACCAAGTTCTCTAATGGATAGGCTGTCTGCTTTTCGTCTGAAGGGGCTGCTGTTTTGTGGCTACTTTATCTTTGATGATGGTGGTTGAAGATTATGTTTTGTGGTTTTTGCATTGTCTGTCTACTAGATGTCGTGTCATGATGTATAGTAGACTAGGTTATGGGGTGTTATAGGTCTTTGGTTTTGGTTTTGGTTGTGTTGTTTGATTTACATATATGGGGCATGTCCTGTATATGAACTAGTGTGGAACACATCCTCACTACTTGTACTTATTTGCGGTTGCATTTTAATAGAATCACCGGGGTAACCCTTTACCCAAAAAAAACATTACAAAAGAAAACCGTGCTCTTTTGAACGCTAGGGACCAAACCAGACATATTAGTGAATTTAGAGAGAGCCGCCATTATACACTTCGCCGAACCAACATCTCCTCTAGCAAACATAAAAAGATCATCTGCAAAACAAAGATTAATAATCTGCTGCTTCTCGCATCTGTTATGAAATCTGAATGAAGCATCCATCCTAGTCTCATGATTAAGAATACCCGTTAGAATCTCCATAACCAACGTAAACAGATAAGGAGATATTGGATCTCCTTGACGTAACCCCCGTTTACCTCTGAAATAACCATGAACATTGCCATTAACACAGATAGAGTAAGATGGCGTTGACACACAAGTCATAACCCAATCCACCATCTTAATATCGAATCCAAACCCCAGCAACACACTCCTTAAGAATCTCCAATCAACAGTATCATAAGCTTTCTGAATGTCTACTTTAAACGCACACCTCGGAGGGCCAACATTTCTATGATAGTTGTGCATGAGCTCCTGAGTGAGTAAGATATTATCCGAAATTTTCCGACCCAGGACAAAAGCCGACTGATTAACATTAACAAGCATATTCAGCGCCACTTTAAGACGATCCGCCAGAATCTTACTAATACATTTGTATAAAACATTGCAACAAGCTATAGGACGGTAGTCTGTAACACTAGATGGGGTAGCAATTTTCGGCACAAGGACCACAAGAGTATGATTTAATTCACGCAAAAGCTTACCAGAGGAAAAGAAATCAATAACAGCATTTGACACATCTTCCCCGATGACCGACCAAGCACCCTTGAAAAAAGCTGAAGAGTACCCATCTGGCCCTGGAGCTTTGTCAATTCCAATCGAAAACATAGCCTTACGAACTTCATCCGCCGTGACCTGACGAACCATATGAGTAGCAACTACAGGATCCAATGAATTACCAAAAAGCTCAGGCGAAGGAAAGAGTGAAATATCACCCTGACACCCCAAAAAATTTTCATAGTGTTGCACTAGGGGCTGTTGCACGTTTTCACCTTCATACAAAACGCCACTCGAGTCCTTTATGACATCAATTCTACTCCGATGATTCCTAGTTTTGAGAGACGAATGAAAGAATGCCGTGTTCATATCACCAGCTTGTAACCAATCCACCTTTGATTTTTGCTTGATAAACCGTTCCTCATCCAAAGAAGCTTCCTGATAATCATGCGTAATAGAAGATTCTTCAGCACCTAAGTCTACATTAGACGGGTCAGCATCTATAAGACTTTGTAAACCATCCAATTTAGCTCGAAGCTCATTAACCTTCCGATGCAAATTCCCCTGTTTAAAAAGAAGGCCTCTAAGCGGACCCTTAAGCAACCTGAGCTTCTTTACAACCCGGAACTGGTGCACACCATCAACATTCAACTCCCAAGACCGTTTCACAATATCCAAAAATTCAGGTTTGTGAATCAGAAAATTAGCAAATTTAAAAGATTTACGTTTACGGACCTCCGCTTTAGGGATTTTAAGGATGCAAGGGCAGTGATCCGACAACCTGTACGGGTGAAAATAAGCAACCGAACTAGGATACTCAACCACAAGCAGAGTATTCCCCAACACTCTATCAATTTTCTTAAGCAATCCCACTCCCACCTTAGGTTTTTGATTCCATGTAAAGTGGAGACCTGATCGGTTGATATCAAAAACCTCTATATCATCAACACAATTCTGAAACTCTCTCATACCAGCCGAGAATGAAGAAGCTCCCATGAAATTGTCTTCACTATTAAGAGCTGAATTAAAATCACCCATGATTATCCACGGCTGATTACCAACCAACACCTTATGCATCGAAAGTTGTTGCCATAATTCTCTTCTTGTAACATAATATTTAGCCGCATAGACTATCGAGCAAAACATCATCTTCTTGTCACTTTTAAATCTAATCTGAATATGCATAACCTGCGAAGATTGATTCAGAACCATAACCTCAAGCACATCCGGATTCCAGCCGATAATAATCCTACTACCCTTATCACATATGCCACCATTAGAAGTCCAATCCCAATTACGAAAAACAGACTTACAAACTTTATTAAGGTTACCCACATCAACATGCGACTCTAAAATAGCACAAAAACTCAAATTACTCTCTTTCACAATCTACCGAACCTCCATTTGCTTCAGAGGGCGGTTCAACCCCCTTATATTCCAGGCTGCAAGACTAATCATCAGGAACTATTTGACTCGGAGTGCTTGGCCCCGTATTGTTAGTCGGCTTCTGAGTACCATTAAGAAGAAAGTCATTCGTTTCATTATAAACCTCAGTTACTTCATCATCATCTGAGTCTTCATACCCATCATCCTCCCCTACCTTTTTACTCCCATCCTTATCTTCTGTGTTCACTTCCTTCAGCACATCAAACGGATTGGTAGATTCAAACCTGTTCACGGTTTGCTTATCTTTAGTCTCACCCTTCGGCTTAGGCATGACAGGCCTATATTCAAATTTCGACTTCTGCTTATTAACTTGGATCCCATTCTTTTTAGCCGCCTTTTTACCATATACCCCAATGTATCCATCCTCATCAATAACAGGCTGCTTCTTAACCAAACGGGGTTGATTCATGTTTTTTTTTTTTTTGGGTAAAGGGTTTACCCCGGTGATTTTATAAACTATCAAACAAAAACAAGTAGGAAGCTGAAATACTCCCTAGTTCTCTTAGTGACATACCACTAAAGAGTAGAACAAAAATCAAATAACAAGGAAACAACCAATTACATCAAAACAAAACAAATTGGTCCTCAATCTTCATCCAAGAAGTTTTTCTTATCCATCTTCCACTCCTCCAAAAAACGCTTAACATTGGGAGTTTGTTTGTACTTGAAGGAGATTAACTTTGTTCTCACAGTGCTGATAATAGCATCGGAAATTTGCTCCGGTGGTCTCAACCTGTTGCTGAAAAACCTTGTGTTTCTTTCACACCAAATGGCATAAGCTGCCGCCGCCACAACCAGTCTACTAGCAACATGAAAAATCGCCTTCGAATGAGCTGAAGAGATGAGCGAGGATGCGATCTCCTCCCAAGATTCTAAAACCGAACCCATGTCAACTTTATTCCTCACTTTGAACCACACTACCTTCGAATAAGAGCATTCGAAGAACAAATGTTCATGAGTCTCTATCCCCGAATAACATAACAAACAGCACATCTGATTCATCGACCCCGTAACTGAATGATTCCATCTTAAAATCCGGTCCTGAGTCCAAAGCTTCTTTTTGAAGATAAGCCAACACACAAAAGCATGTTTAGGAATATTAAACGAAGACCAAACAACTTTCGACCAATCTGTTTGCTGTCCACGAACTCGAATCGATTCCCACACCTCCTTAGATGTAAACGGAACAAGCTTTCCATTCGGATTCATCCATAAAATCTTATCCTGCATAGAAGACAATGTAATAGGACGAAGCTGAAACAATATAGGATATACACTCCTCCAAGCTTCCGGCCACACCCATCGGCCATCCCTGATAGCATCGGCCAGTTTAGACTTGATATTAAAACCATATCGAGCCATTTGCCTCGGGGTAACTACATTTTGTAACGGACCCTCAGCTGTCCATTTATCGAACCAAAGAGATGTGTGAAGACCATTGCCAACCTTACTCCAGAAATGATCTCGAAAAAAATATCTACACTTCATTAATTTTTTCCATCCCCATGGTGAACTGGCTGGTACCGGAATATCCCAGATGCTACGACCACGAAGTCTATACAATTCAATCCAATTTGCCCAAAGCGACTTCTTACCAGACAAAATACTGAAAATATGATAAGCCATCAAAGACTTATTCACTTCCGAAATCCGTCGTATGCCCAAACCCCCTTCCAGCTTAGGAAGAGAAACATCTTTCCAAGCTACTTTAGCTCTACCCTTCGAACCCATGGTATTTCCCCATAAGAACCATTTCATTTTTCCTTCCAACTCTTTGATGATGCTGGCCGGCAATATAAAAACAGATGCCCAATACACATGTATAGACGATAACACAGAGACCACCAACTGAAGCCTACCAACAAAAGAAAGGAATCTGTTCTTCCAATCATTAATACGTTTGTCATTAATGTTGTTCCGATATAGATTATCATTAATGGGCTTACCAACCTTCTTAGGTTGCTTCGGACAAGATTCATTCGAGTGACCAAAAACACAACAAGAAGCACATCGATGGGGACTCCATTCATACTCAACATACATAGTCTCTTTTACAAACCCCTCCCCCTCTGGTTCTGGAATAGCTATAGTAATCTCTTCTTTTAATTCATTATCAGCCAAAATTTCAATCAACGCCCGGGCATAACTACTTCTACCCCATACGTCATTACACATAGCCGTGGTATACGTGTCTAGCATCTTAGGATCACCAATAGTTGTCGCCACTAAGCTAAGTCCATCTTCAGTATAAGCCGCTAGTGGAACTTCATGTATTTTCACCCAAACTTGAACCTTCTTTACTTCCTTTTTTTCCAGCTTAATCGTAGGTTTCCACTCATTTAAGATAAGAGGTTGAGATCTAATAATCCAAGGGCCCCCTTTCAGCGCATTGAGCATACCTACTTCATCATTGAACTTGAAAAAGAAAAAGCCGTTTGCATTCATCATAGATTTTTGTAGGCCAAATTGTTTCCAGTTAATCCTCACAAAATATTCTACCACAGGAAAAGCCAAACGATCACCCAAAAAATACCCATAAAGCGTGTTAGCCAGTTTGTCTTGCACCGCCCGAACTGACTCCCTCGGCAGGACTACATCACACCCCTCTTGAACAGTTGTACTAGCAAGGGAACGAAAGTTAACCTTACTGGTCTTGTCTGCACCAACAGATTCAGCATAAGATTTTGGTGCTGATGTACTTCCTCGTTCCTGCTGACTTCCATGAAGACCTCCTACTCCATCTAGACTATTACGCATGCCCAAAGAATCAGATTGCTTATGTTCCATAGAAACCGGTACCGTAATCTTGGATAGCTCATCAATAACATTAAACATCTTAGGATCAGGTTGATCCGAGACCGCTGTATCCGAAACCACTGTACCTCGCCGAGGGCACGATGTAAAACCACTTGGTAGTAGCAAAGAAACAGCACACCATGCACGAAGAAACAGAAAACCAGAAAACCAAAACAAGAAAAGTAGAAAACCCTAATCTAGCGAAACCCTAGTCCATACTACTACCAAGATTGTATAGAAGTCATGTTAAAACAAGTAGAACAATCGATCTAAACAACCTGATCGAAGCACAGATTAAGGCGGCGATTGAAGATCTAGAAAAAAACCTAGAATTAATCCGAAATCCAATGCTAACGAGTTCGATATAGTAATCTGAATAATCAGATTTCTAATCTCAGACTGTTATACATCAGATTATGAACCAAAATCCAGGATTTAAGGGAGGAACCAGAATCGCCTAGCTAGGAGAGAGCATTAGGGTTCTTTTACACACTGTTTGAACTTCACGCCCATTAGTTTATATCTAATAGTCTTGAGAATTGTATCTCGTATAATATCCGGGGGTCTCGTTTGATTTCTGAATAATCTCGCATTACGCTCTTGCCAAATAACATAAGCCGTCGCCCCAACCAAGAGCCTGCTAACATAATCAACCGCCCTCTTCGACTTCACTCGATCCTTAAGCCAACTGACAATCGAGGACCATTTTTGATCAACATTAGCCATACCCGCCTTATCTCGGACCATACACCAAACTTGAGTTGAGAAACTACACTCAAAGAAAAGGTGCTTGTGGGAGTCAACATTTTCGAAGCACAGGAGACAACACATCATGTTCATATTTTTTTCGTCTTGAGATATCCCACTTTAAAATAATATCTTGCGTGAGGAGCTTTCGACGCATAATGAGCCACATTAAGAACGCGTGTCTAGGAATACATTGATTAAACCAAACAATATTAACCCAGTCGATCTCTTGCTCCCTAGCACGAAGAGAATGCCATACTCTAGACGAAGAAAAGTCATGTATATCGTCACCTTCTTTCCAGCATAACCTGTCCACATTATTTGGTTGCAAGTGGATATTATCCAGCTGATCCAAAACATTAAACCGAGACCTCCAAATCTGCGGCCATGCCCATGTATTATCAGAATAAACATCCGCAATGTGACACCCCAGGAAAATCGGGAAAACAACGCAACTTAACTAGCTTCCTCAGTAACCACGCGCTAAATTTTGGGACGAAATTCTCTTAACAGGGGGAGAATGTGACAACCCTCAAAATCCCATGTATTCCGTACAAATTATTAATGATAATTAAAGTGTATGACGACTGTGTGGAATTACTTAACTGCTTTCTGATATCTGTGTTATGCTTACACGTATTTGTTAATATGCTAAGGAATATGCTAAGGAATATGCTAAGGAATATGCTAAGGAATATGCTAGGAATATGCTAGGAATATACTAGGAATATGCTAGGAATATGCTAGGAATATGCTAGGAATATGCTTGGAATATGCTAGGAATATGCTATATGGAAGATCTTATAAATACCACCATTCCACCAAGCTCTCTCTTCTCTCCCTCTCCTTTCCCTTGTTCGGCAGCCACCTTCCACCATACTACCACCATCATCAAGCTCTTTTTCAATCATTCCTCATACATACAAAGGTGTAAGAGGTCCAACAACGAAGCTCGGTGCTCTCGGAAGTGGAAGGACCTCCTCCATTCGCTATTAACCACCACATTTCTTCACTCGAACTTCCCTAGCCTTGAGCTAGTGGTAAGAACTTAGATCCGTTCATTCTTTATGTTATTTTAGTGGTTAATAGATGTTAGAATGATAAAAAGTTAAGAAACTTTAAAGCTCATGAACAAGTCTTGAACATAATGTGTTAAGGTGTGGATAAAGAGAAGTTATGTGTGTAAATCATGTAGATCTTGTGTTATTATGATTATTGGTTGATTATTTGATGATTTGCTGATTAATATTAATATGTGATGTTGTTGCGGTCACTAAACTTGTTAACGGAATCATTCGAACACGATTTAGAAGGATAAACATTGAAAATCAGAATCTGTCCTGGTTTTACAGCCAACTTCAGTTGGCTGTAAACAGGTCTTAAACTCAACGAAAAACCGATATTTTGAATCTAAAATATGTTATTATGAAATACGGTTCTAATGGCACCGGAATCGTAATTTTTGGACTCCGTTTACTATTTTTAAAGTATTAATTTGTAACAGCAACTTAAGCTGAATTTTGACAGCAATAAATGGGTGTCGTACTTTCGGTCGTAACCTGATTTTTGTGATGAATCGGACCATGAAATTTGTACGGTAGATAACAACCTATGTATTTGTAATTACCCCACTGGAATTTCGTAAATCGGACACTCGATGAATTTTTAATAAATTGTTTCGTGGACTGTGGTCAGAAATACATGAATCTGAGTTCAGTCCCGAATATGAATTTTTATAAAATGTGGGTAATGAACCGGACCCCGATATTTTTACACAATAAAATATAGAATGTTTATGACATTCTATAAAAATTTGGGAATTTTTGGAATAATCTAACTATTTTATTTAAATGTCCGAAAACAGCCGGTTTTGAGTATTAATGTTGAAATAACATAAGTTGTGATTTGCGCGTCTAAACGTCGAGTATGCTATCTGTGAATGATCTAACATGTTATATGTGTTATATGCATTATTGTATGTTTGCTTATGAGTGGGGAATGGATGGGAAGTATATATGGGCGTAAATCGTTAAAGTGTGTGCCTGTTATGTGGTAGAAGTAATGTGCAAATAAACCGTACGTAGGATACGTGTTATGCATGAGAAACTGATTGTTATCCGTACCTTATTAGGATGCGATTGACCGACCTTGACTGTTAACTATGTTGAGAATCTAACCGAGCAAACCGAGGTGAGTTCACACACTTTCTAAGGCATGGGGATTCCCGGTGGTTTGGGAATGGGTTAAAGAATTTAAAACTAAATCTACATATCCTCCTTGGGTAGGATATGTACGGCCATCCTCCATAGATAGGATGCCATTATTAATCCTACGAATTCTCCTGGTGCAGAATACGTACGTTCGTCCTCCTGGTGCAGGACAACAACCTTAAAACTAGCTAGACAAAACTCTATCATGAAGTCCCTCAATTTATATCGACTTAATCGCCGAGGCCAATGGCGAGCGGGTCATTAGTTAATAACGCTATTAGGTTTAACAAACCTCACACCGTGCCGGTAGGACGGGCGTGTACTAATGGACTATGGTAGATTGTCAGTGATGATAGACACTGATATAGGGCACAACTTATTTGCGTAGCAGTCGATATCATACCGTCTAGTAGTTCAAACGGGGAAAACCCCCACTGATCATGGTTATGGATTGGGTAAAGAAAAAGGAAATGGTTAAACATACTTTCAACTACGGGGTAACCCCCACGGCAAATAAGCCAACGAAAGTCAAACCACGTTTTTCAGAAACAACTTAAAACTAAACAACCAAACGTGAACTCACTCAACTTTGTTGTTGACTAGTTGTTACATGCCTTACAGGTCGCTAAATGCTTGGAGCTTGCACGAGGAAGAAGTCGTTGTGGTGTACGGACGGTTAGGTCCAGTGCCTAATATTTAAAACCTTATGAACTTATTAAACTTGCGTTTTGAAAACTTTAAACTTATGAACTGTGAACTTATGTTTTGAACTCACGTTTATGCTTCCGCTGTTTAAACTAAACATGGTTAACTAGCTTTGGTCACCAATCGTATTATGTTTGGTTTTATTTACTTAATTGAGTTGTTCAATATGATTGGTGGCTCGATCCTGGTCATGTCACGCCTCCAAGCGGTGATACTCCGCATGGTGGATTTTGGGGGTGTGACAGATTGGTATCAGAGCCATTGGTTATAGTGAACTTGGTTTTTAAAAAAGCGAAAAGTTTTTGATAAAAACCAGACTATAACCAGTACAGTGTTCAACGATCCACAACGACGCTTCGCTCCACGTGCAAGACTCGACACCATAAGTGGTATGATTTATGTTATATTGTCGGTTAGATAGTTCTCACTGTGCATTAGATAATGTGGTAGTTGCTATTTGAACCTTGTGTGCTTACGCACCTTCGCGACACTTTTCTCACCTACGTTGCTTCATTATGAAGATCATGAGCGGACGCGGAGGACATATCAACCTCACTCAAGCCCAGTTGACGGCTTTGATCAACGAACGAGTCGCTGAGGCACTCGCAGCTAACCCTGCAGGATGTATAACCTGCCATACCAACTCACCTTAGGACGTTTAGATCCTACCTTCTCAAACCAACCCTCGTGCTTAACCTTATCTTTTATTCTCCCGCAAACAGGCCAACATGCTCAACCTCCTGTGTGCACGTTCAAGACGTTCATGGACTGCCGACCTACCACTTTCAGTGGCACCGAAGGAGCAGTGGGCCTTCTTCACTGGTTTGAAAAGCTTGAGACTGTTTTCGAGATGTGCGAATGCCCCGAAGACCGTAGGGTGAAATATGCTACCGGAACACTTGAAGGAGCTGCGTTAACCTGGTGGAAGGCGCATGTCCAACTACTAGGACTGGCAGTTGCTAATGCCACACCCTGTAATGGTTTCAAAGAGCTGATCAAGGAGGAGTACTGCAGTCGGGATGACATCCACAAACTAGAGGTGGAATTTTTCAATCTGAAGATGACGGGATCTGAGATTGAGGCGTATACCAAGAGGTCGAATGAACTGGCCATCCTGTGCCCAACTATGGTGGACCCTCCCATCAAACGTATTGAGCTTTACCTGAAGGGCCTTGCACCAGCAATTCAAAGTCACGTAACTTTAGCCAACCTGGGTACCATTCAGCAAATTATCAAGTTGGCTCATCGTCTCACCGACCAGGCGGTGGAGCAAAACTGGCTACCCAAACGTATCAGTGCCACAGCTACTTCTGATGCACCTACAGATAACAAGCGAAAATGGGATGGGAACTCCGGAAAGGGTTCTACTTCAGTTCAGTCTCAGCAGCGAAAGACTGATGACTACCAGAGTCCTGGTCAGCAATCTTCTGGTAACCAAGGACAGGGTGGATACCGAGGAAACCACCCCAAGTGCAACCGGTGCAACAAACATCACAGCGGGCAGTGCAACAAAGGTCGCTGTCAGAGATGTCAAAAGCTGGGTCATGAAGCTAAGGATTGCAAGAGCCCGCGTCCTGCAAATCAGAATCGCCAACAACAACAACAAGCTCCACAGAATCATCAGCAGCAGCATCAGCAGGGCAACAAAGGATGCTTTCAGTGTGGCGCTGAAGGCCACTTTAAGAGGAACTGCCCCCAGCTGAACCAAAACCAGAACAATAACCAAGGAAATGGGAACCACAATGGGAATAACAATGGAGGCAACAATGGAGGCGGCAATGGGGGAAACAACAATGGCAATGGGGCAAGAGGTCGTGCTTTCGTGATTGGTCAGGGTGACGTAAGGAACGATCCCAACGTTGTGATGGGTAAGTTTCTTCTGGACGACTTCTTTGTTACTGTTTTATTCGATTCGGGTGCCGATACTAGTTATGTGTCCTTAAAAGTTAGCCAAATGCTTAAGCGCACTCCAACACTTTTGAACACCAAACACGCGGTAGAACTAGCAAATGGTAAAAGCCTTGAAGCCACACACGTAGTTAAAGGTTGTAACCTCGTCTTAGCTGGTCAGACTTTCCCTATCGATCTTATTCCTATCACCCATGGTAGTTTCGACGTCGTTATTGGGATGGATTGGCTATCTCATCACCAAGCGGAGATTGTTTGCAAGGAGAAAATCGTCCGCATTCCTCGTTCTGGTGAAGAACCTCTCATGATTCGTGGTGACAAGAGTGGTGCTGTCGAAGGCATCATCTCTTTCCTTAAGGCCCAGAAGTGTTTGCGAAAGGGCCACACTGCCATTTTAGCACTCGTTACTGACACATCCACGGAAGAGAAGAGAATTGAAGACATCCCTATTGTGCGCGATTTTCCCGAGGTATTTCCTGAGGAATTACCTGGTCTTCCACCTCATCGCCAAGTTGAGTTTCAAGTCGAGCTAGCTCCTGGAGCAGCGCCAGTAGCTCGAGCACCATATCGTCTAGCTCCATCAGAACTCGAAGAACTGTCCACACAACTACAAGAACTCTTGGAAAAGGGTTTTATACGTCCTAGCTCTTCACCCTGGGGAGCTCCAGTCTTGTTCGTAAAGAAGAAGGATGGTACTTTCAGAATGTGTATTGACTATCGCGAGCTCAACAAGGTGACTGTGAAGAATCGTTATCCTCTTCCACGTATTGACGTCTTATTCGACCAGCTGCAAGGGTCGAGCTATTACTCTAAGATTGATTTGAGATCGGGATACCATCAGCTGAGAGTCCGAGATGAGGATGTCTCCAAAACAGCATTCAGAACTCGTTACGGCCATTACGAGTTTCTGGTTATGCCATTCGGGCTGACAAATGCACCAGCGGTCTTCATGGATCTCATGAACCGAGTGTGCAAGCCTTACCTGGATAAGTTCGTTATTGTGTTCATCGACGATATCCTGATCTATTCTAAGAGTCAGGAGGAACACGAGCAGCATCTACGACTTATGCTGGAACTTCTTCGAAAAGAGCAGTTGTATGCCAAGTTTTCGAAATGTGACTTCTGGCTCCGCGAAGTCCACTTTCTAGGCCATGTGGTAAACAAGGATGGGATTCACGTGGATCCATCTAAGGTTGAATCGATCAAGAACTGGCATGCACCCCACACACCAAAAGAAATCCGCCAATTCTTGGGTTTGGCAGGATATTACAGAAGGTTTAAGAAAGACTTCTCCAAGATTGCGCAACCTCTCATTTCACTGACTCAGAAGGGTGTCATCTATCATTGGGGTGATGCACAAGAGTCCGCATTTCAACACCTAAAAGATAGACTTTGTAGAGCGCCTATCCTCTCATTGCCTGAGGGCACAGACGATTTTGTAGTCTACTGCGACGCTTCCATCCAAGGACTTGGTTGCGTGTTGATGCAACGTGACAAGGTCATTGCCTATGCATCGCGCCAAATTAAAGTTCACGAAAGGAACTACACTACACACGACTTGGAACTGGGAGCAGTTGTTTTCGCACTTAAGATATGGAGACATTACCTGTACAGTACCAAGTGCACCATTTACACCGATCACAGGAGTCTCGAGCATATCTTCAAGCAAAAGGAGTTAAACATGCGTCAACGCCGATGGGTTGAGCTCTTGAATGACTATGAATGCGCAATCAAGTATCACCCGGGCAAAGCCAATGTTGTGGCCGACGCCCTTAGTCGAAAGGATACCATACCTAGGCGTGTACGTGCTTTACAGCTTACCATCCAATCCAACCTCCCATCTCAGATTCGTGATGCTCAGGTCGAAGCATTGAAGGTAGAGAACATCAGGGCTGAATCCCTACGAGGATCGAGGCAGCGGCTAGAACAAAAGGAAGACGGCGCTTACTATGTAAACGGACGCATCTGGGTTCCATTTTATGGAAACTTACGCGAGCTTGTGATGGACGAAGCGCACAAGTCTCGTTATTCGGTACATCCTGGTTCGGACAAGATGTACCACGACCTCAAGACTACGTATTGGTGGCCTGGCATGAAAGCCCACATAGCAACCTACGTCAAAAAGTGCTTGACTTGTGCGAGAGTCAAGTCTGAATATCAGAAACCATCAGGCCTACTTCAACAACCGGAGATCCCGAGATGGAAATGGGAGCAAATTTCCATGGATTTCGTTACCGGCCTGCCCAGATCTCAACGCGGAAACGATACCATTTGGGTGATCGTAGATCGGCTAACCAAGTCTGCACATTTTCTGGCTATCAAAGAAACGGATAAGTTTTCTACTCTTGCAGACATTTACCTAAAGGAAGTGGTATCGAAGCACGGAGTGCCAATCTCTATTATATCTGATCGTGATGCACGTTTTACTTCTGAACTGTGGCAAGCAATGCACAAGTCCTTTGGCTCACGTTTAGATATGAGCACCGCTTATCACCCGCAGACGGATGGGCAATCTGAACGCACCATCCAAACCCTTGAAGACATGCTTAGGGCATGTGTAATCGATTTTGGTAATGGCTGGGAGAAGCACCTCCCGCTAGTGGAGTTCTCATATAATAACAGCTACCACACCAGCATCCAAGCCGCTCCGTTTGAGGCATTGTACGGACGCAAATGCCGATCACCTCTCTGTTGGGCATAAGTTGGTGACAGCCAAATCACTGGCCCAGAACATGTGGTAGATACCACCGAGAAAATTGCTCAGATACGACAGCGAATGGCGGCAGCTCGTGACCGTCAGAAAAGCTATGATGATAAGGGAAGAAAACCACTCGAACTCCAGGTTGGGGATCGAGTGCTACTCAAAGTCTCACCTTGGAAAGGTGTAGTCCGCTTTGGCAAACGAGGCAAACTCAATCCGCATTATGTCGGACCATTCAAAGTCGTTGAGAAAATTGGCCAAGTCGCCTACAGGTTGGATCTACCTGAAGAACTCAGCGGAGTTCACAATGTTTTCCATGTGTCGAATCTGAAAAAGTGCCTGTCAGATGAGACTCTCATAGTTCCTCTTAAGGAACTCGCTATCGACGACCAGCTGCGATTCGTCGAGGAACCAGTAGAGATTACGGATCGAGATGTTAAGATCCTCAAGCATACCAGGATACCTCTCGTTCGAGTTCGTTGGAATGCTCGTCGTGGCCCAGAGTATACCTGGGAACGGGAAGACCAAATGAAACTCAAGTATCCTCAACTGTTTAAGAAAAACGCAACCACTACTGAGGCTGAAGCTACTGCAGAATTTCGGGACGAAATTCCAAATCAACGGGGGGATGATGTGACACCCCAGGAAAATCGGGAAAACAACGCAACTTAACTAGCTTCCTCAGTAACCACGCACTAAATTTTGGGACGAAATTCTCTTAACAGGGGGAGAATGTGACAACCCTCAAAATCCCATGTATTCCGTACAAATTATTAATGATAATTAAAGTGTATGACGACTGTGTGGAATTACTTAACTGCTTTCTGATATCTGTGTTATGCTTACACGTATTTGTTAATATGCTAAGGAATATGCTAAGGAATATGCTAAGGAATATGCTAAGGAATATGCTAGGAATATGCTAGGAATATACTAGGAATATGCTAGGAATATGCTAGGAATATGCTAGGAATATGCTTGGAATATGCTAGGAATATGCTATATGGAAGATCTTATAAATACCACCATTCCACCAAGCTCTCTCTTCTCTCCCTCTCCTTTCCCTTGTTCGGCAGCCACCTTCCACCATACTACCACCATCATCAAGCTCTTTTTCAATCATTCCTCATACATACAAAGGTGTAAGAGGTCCAACAACGAAGCTCGGTGCTCTCGGAAGTGGAAGGACCTCCTCCATTCGCTATTAACCACCACATTTCTTCACTCGAACTTCCCTAGCCTTGAGCTAGTGGTAAGAACTTAGATCCGTTCATTCTTTATGTTATTTTAGTGGTTAATAGATGTTAGAATGATAAAAAGTTAAGAAACTTTAAAGCTCATGAACAAGTCTTGAACATAATGTGTTAAGGTGTGGATAAAGAGAAGTTATGTGTGTAAATCATGTAGATCTTGTGTTATTATGATTATTGGTTGATTATTTGATGATTTGCTGATTAATATTAATATGTGATGTTGTTGCGGTCACTAAACTTGTTAACGGAATCATTCGAACACGATTTAGAAGGATAAACATTGAAAATCAGAATCTGTCCTGGTTTTACAGCCAACTTCAGTTGGCTGTAAACAGGTCTTAAACTCAACGAAAAACCGATATTTTGAATCTAAAATATGTTATTATGAAATACGGTTCTAATGGCACCGGAATCGTAATTTTTGGACTCCGTTTACTATTTTTAAAGTATTAATTTGTAACAGCAACTTAAGCTGAATTTTGACAGCAATAAATGGGTGTCGTACTTTCGGTCGTAACCTGATTTTTGTGATGAATCGGACCATGAAATTTGTACGGTAGATAACAACCTATGTATTTGTAATTACCCCACTGGAATTTCGTAAATCGGACACTCGATGAATTTTTAATAAATTGTTTCGTGGACTGTGGTCAGAAATACATGAATCTGAGTTCAGTCCCGAATATGAATTTTTATAAAATGTGGGTAATGAACCGGACCCCGATATTTTTACACAATAAAATATAGAATGTTTATGACATTCTATAAAAATTTGGGAATTTTTGGAATAATCTAACTATTTTATTTAAATGTCCGAAAACAGCCGGTTTTGAGTATTAATGTTGAAATAACATAAGTTGTGATTTGCGCGTCTAAACGTCGAGTATGCTATCTGTGAATGATCTAACATGTTATATGTGTTATATGCATTATTGTATGTTTGCTTATGAGTGGGGAATGGATGGGAAGTATATATGGGCGTAAATCGTTAAAGTGTGTGCCTGTTATGTGGTAGAAGTAATGTGCAAATAAACCGTACGTAGGATACGTGTTATGCATGAGAAACTGATTGTTATCCGTACCTTATTAGGATGCGATTGACCGACCTTGACTGTTAACTATGTTGAGAATCTAACCGAGCAAACCGAGGTGAGTTCACACACTTTCTAAGGCATGGGGATTCCCGGTGGTTTGGGAATGGGTTAAAGAATTTAAAACTAAATCTACATATCCTCCTTGGGTAGGATATGTACGGCCATCCTCCATAGATAGGATGCCATTATTAATCCTACGAATTCTCCTGGTGCAGAATACGTACGTTCGTCCTCCTGGTGCAGGACAACAACCTTAAAACTAGCTAGACAAAACTCTATCATGAAGTCCCTCAATTTATATCGACTTAATCGCCGAGGCCAATGGCGAGCGGGTCATTAGTTAATAACGCTATTAGGTTTAACAAACCTCACACCGTGCCGGTAGGACGGGCGTGTACTAATGGACTATGGCAGATTGTCAGTGATGATAGACACTGATATAGGGCACAACTTATTTGCGTAGCAGTCGATATCATACCGTCTAGTAGTTCAAACGGGGAAAACCCCCACTGATCATGGTTATGGATTGGGTAAAGAAAAAGGAAATGGTTAAACATACTTTCAACTACGGGGTAACCCCCACGGCAAATAAGCCAACGAAAGTCAAACCACGTTTTTCAGAAACAACTTAAAACTAAACAACCAAACGTGAACTCACTCAACTTTGTTGTTGACTAGTTGTTACATGCCTTACAGGTCGCTAAATGCTTGGAGCTTGCACGAGGAAGAAGTCGTTGTGGTGTACGGACGGTTAGGTCCAGTGCCTAATATTTAAAACCTTATGAACTTATTAAACTTGCGTTTTGAAAACTTTAAACTTATGAACTGTGAACTTATGTTTTGAACTCACGTTTATGCTTCCGCTGTTTAAACTAAACATGGTTAACTAGCTTTGGTCACCAATCGTATTATGTTTGGTTTTATTTACTTAATTGAGTTGTTCAATATGATTGGTGGCTCGATCCTGGTCATGTCACGCCTCCAAGCAGTGATACTCCGCATGGTGGATTTTGGGGGTGTGACACGCAACCTTGGCATGTAACAAAAACCCTGCATTGGTTATCATTCTAGGCGATAAAAAAATTATGAGAGGCCCTAGATTACTCCAAGTGTCATACCAAGCTGAAGTTGTTTTACTATCCCCCAACTTCGACCAAATATAATTTCTCAAAAGTGGCCTGATTTGCAGTAGCTTCCTCCAGGACCAGCTACAATTCGCAACTTCATTACACCTCCAAAAATTACATTGCTTTAACTTATAAGAATAAATCCATGCGACCCATAACGAATTTCTCTTGATCAAAACACTCCAAGCATGAGACGCCATAAGTGCCTTGTTAACATCTCCAAGTCTCCGAATTCCCAGCCCACCTTCATACTTTGGGACGCAGATAGCATTCCAAGATACTTTTGCTTTTCCTCTATGAAAAGAAGCTTCTTGAGACCAAAGGAAATTCCGCATTTTCGCCTCCAGATCTTTAATAATACTAGCGGGTAAAATGAAAACTGGAGACCAATAAACATGCATCGATGCCAAAACCGAGGTAATAAGTTGAAGCCTACCAGCGAATGAAAGAAGCTTATTCCTCCAATTAGCGATTCGCTTCTCCACTCTCTCCACCAAAACACTACAATCTTTAGCAAGAAGTCTCGACGAAATAAGAGAAACACCCAAATACCTAACCGGCAAGACGCCCTCCTCAAACGGCAAAACATCCAAAATAGCATCCTTGACAATATTAGAAACATTACAGAAAAATGCTGTGCTTTTTTGAATACTAGGGACCAAGCCCGACATGTTTGTGAAGCGAATAAGAGCTTCCATAATAAACCGAGCTGAATAAACATCTCCACGAGCAAACAGAAACAAATCATCTGCAAAACAGAGGTTGATAATACGCTGCTTTTCACATTTATTGTGAAACTTGAACGACCTATCCAGCCTAGAAGCATGCTGAAGAATGCACGTTAGAATCTCCATGACAAGCATGAAAAGATAAGGAGAGAGCGGATCTCCTTGACGTAACCCCCGACGACCTTTGAAATACCCATGCACTTCCCCATTAACACAAAGAGAATAGGTTGGAGAAGACACACAAATCATAATCCAATCCACCATCCTCGAATTGAAGCCAAACCCGACGAGCACATCCTTGAGAAAATTCCAATGAACCGTATCATAAGCTTTTTGAATATCCACTTTAAAAGCACACCTTGGTGGGCCAAAGCTCCTATGATAATTGTGCATCAGCTCCTGAGTAAGCAATATGTTATCGGATATCTTCCTTCCCGGAACAAAGGCCGATTGGTTAATACCAACAATTTGACTCAGAGAACCCTTAATACGATCCGCCACAATCTTGCTAATACATTTATAAATAACATTACAGCAAGCTATAGGCCGATAATCCGTGACCATAGACGGAGTGGGCTTCTTAGGGATAAGAACAATATGAGTATTATTCAGCTCCCGAAGAAGTTTACCTGTATTAAAAAAGTCTATAATAGCATTCGAAACATCTTGCCCAATCATATTCCACGCACTTTTAAAAAACGCCGCCGTATACCCATCTGGGCCAGGAGCTTTTTCATTACCAATAGAAAATATTGCCAGTTTAACCTCTTCCCTCGTCACCGGACGAATCATATGAATAGAATCATCAGCATTCAACTTATTCGAAAAAAGATCATATGAGGGTCGAAGCTCTAAATCATCTTCACTACCAAGGAACTTCTCATAATGAGTAACAAGCGCCTTTGAGACACTTTCCCCCTCAAACAGCTCCCCTTCTGAATTCATAATAACCTCAATGCGAGTCGAGTGATTTCTGCTTTTCAACGAAGCATGAAAGAAAGCCGTATTGGAATCCCCAGCTCGAAGCCAATCCACTTTAGATTTTTGTTTTAAGAAACGCTCTTCATCTAAGCAAGCCTCTTGAAATTCAGCCGTAATCTTTGATTCTTGATCACGAAGATTGAGATTGAAGGGACTTCTATCTATCTCCCGTTGAATCGCATCCAAATCTCCGCGCAGGGTCTCTACTTTCTTATGTAAGTTACCTTGTTGGAATAGTAAAGCTCGAAGAGGCCCTTTCAAAAGACGAAGTTTCTTCACTAACTGGAATTGCTGAACTCCTTCAACATTAGTTTCCCACACCTTCTTCACCGCCTCAATAAAACCCGGCTTATAAACTAAAAAATTAGCAAACTTGAACGATCTATGCTTCCTCTTCTCTGTAACTGGAATCTTTAACAAACAAGGACAATGATCGGATATCCGATACGGATGGAAAAACGCTACCGAGTTGGGAAAAACATCAACAAAAGGGGTATTGCCCATAACTCTATCAATTTTCTTTAATAAGCCAACACCCTTCTTGGGCTTTTGGTTCCACGTGAAATGCATTCCCGAACTATTTATATCAAACACTTCTATATCCGAGACACAATCTTGGAATTCTCTCATACCAGCCGAGATATTCGAAACGCCCATGGACTTATCATCCAGATTAAGAGCTGAATTAAAATCGCCTAAGATAATCCATGGATTGTTACCAACAAGCACTTTATGTTTAGATAGATGATGCCATAACTCCCTTCGAGTGATATAATAATTAGCCGCATAAACAACCGAACAAAATACAACTTTTTTATCTTGCTTAAAAATGATTTGGAAATGCATAACCTGAGATGATTGATCTAGCAAAATGACATCAAAAATACCCGGATCCCAACCAGCAATGATTCTCGTACCCTTATGACAGCTACTCCCATTCGAAGTCCATTCCCAACGACGAAAAACAGAAGAACAAACCTTGTTCAGATTATGAATATCCACATGGGATTCTAGAATAGCACAAAAAGACAAACTATTCTCCTTTACAATTTGTCGAACCTCCTGTTGTTTCAGAGGGCGGTTCAACCCCCTAATATTCCACGAAGCAAGACTAACCATTAGAACCAACTGGAGAAGGAGTGCTTGCCCCTTGTTTATCATTCGGTTTCTTAGAGTTTTGTAAAATAAATTCATTCGTTTCGTTATATACCTCGACAACCTCCTCATTATCTGAATCCTCGAACCCATCGTCCGTAGCTTCTGGACCATCCTCTACAGTATCATTCAAAGCAGCAAAAGGGTTTTTAGACTCAAAACCACTTGACGATGAACCTTTTTTCACCTCCCCTTTCGGTTTGGCAATCACCGGTCTATATTCAAATTTAGGTTTTTGTTTATTAACTTGGAATCCCTGTCTTCGAGCCACTTTCCTACTCGGAACACCTTGATAACCATCTTCATCAATAACCGGATACTTTTTAGCATAACGATTCTCATGCACTGGAACCTTATCATTCTGATCCACCCTCTTTACATTAGCAGACTTCTTAGGAATTTTAGGACATGTTTCAATTGAGTGGCCAAAGACACAGCATTTAGAACACCTATACGGGTACCATTCATATTCAACATACATGGTTTCTTTGACAAAACCCTCCCCCTCAAGTTCAGGAATGGCCAAAGTGATTTCCTCACGCAAATCATTATCAGCAGAAACCTCGATTAAAGCTCTAGCATAACTACTTCTGCCCCACATGTCCATACACATCGAAGTAGTGTACGAATCCAGAAGTTTTGGTTCACCAATTGTTGTAGCAATCATACTCAGCTCGTCTTCTGTATAAGCAGCAATTGGAATATCATGAATTTTAACCCATACCTGAACCTTTTTAACCTCCTTTTTCTCCAACTTGACAGTCGGACTCCATTCACAAAGAAACAACGGTTGAGAACGGATAATCCACGGGCCTCCTTTCAGCGCATCTAGCATACCAGCTTCATTAGAGAACTGGAAAAAGAAAAAGCCATTCGCATTCATCATGGATTTTTGTAAGCCAAATTTCTTCCATTTATTACGAACGAAATAATCCACAACCGGGAACGCCACACGGTCTCCCAAAAAATATCCATACAAAGTATTAGCTAACTTATGTTGCACTGCACGAACAGATTCCCGCGGAAGAACAACATCACATCCCTCATGCATAACTGGGCTTGCAAGATTTCTAAAGTTAACTTTCCTTGACTTGGACGCCAAAACCGATTCTGCATACGACCTTACATTCGATGATTCACCTTGGACAGGATTAAATTCTCTCGATTTTAAATCAGATTTCGAACCCTGAACTCCAACCTCTGCATGTAACACCTGATTATCCTCTACTCCACTATTCAGATCATTCGGCTTCTCCACAGAAACAGGCACCGTAAACTTATTGAGTTCATCAATAATATTAATCGGTTTAGGATCATTTATTACAATACCCCGCCTAGGGAGTGCAGTGTTACCATCAATGTTGACGATTCGGCTTGCAATACCTCGGTATGGTAATGGCGGCTTACCTCGATCACCTTGGTTATTTTCCCCATCTTTCTTACGTTCATCCATCCCAGCACAAACAACTCTCACTTTAAACAAAAATAGAACACACCATGCAGCCCAAAGACGAAAACCAGAAAACCAGAAGACCAAAAAACACAGAATATGGAAAACCCTAAACTAGCAAAACCCTAGGCCGTGTATCTAGCAAAATCGGATAGAGTTCTTGTTTAGTTTAGGTTTCTGCCTAACCAGAAGGACCGATAAAACAATAGATCTATCCAACCTGATCGATAACACAAAATAAGGCAGCGATTGATAAGAAACGAAAAAGAAAATCCTAGTTTTAATCCGATTTCAAGTGCTAACGAGTTCGAAATAGAGTTCTGATAAATCAGATCTCTAATAATCAGACTGTTATACACCAGATCACGAAGAAGAAACTAAGATTGCAAGAAGAACAGGAATCGCCATGCTAGGAGAGAGAATTAGGGTTGGCATACATGGACATTGGCTAGGAGTAGTTTTTAATTTCATGTTGAGTGTAACTTGGCCGTGTTTGGCTTTTGTGTGTTTGGCGCTTGTATGCCTGGTTGTTTTTTTGTTTTGGTTGTTTGTGTCCTAGTCTTGGTATGCCAAGGCTAGTGGGTGTGTGGTAATTCAGCCACACCTTTGTACTTATTGGTTTGATTTATAAATTTCACCGGGTTAACCCTTTACCAAAAAAAAGTATTTACTCAACCCCATAGGTAAAATGTCGATGTAGAATCAAATGTCATGTGAAAACCATGTACTAAGTATGCTAAGTAAACATACGAAGCAGAAATGTAATGTAAATCAATGCGCTAGCATGCTAAGTAAACAAACATAGCAAAGCATAATGGAGATCATGTACTATATGCGTACTAATGAACATAGCAAGTATATGTCATGAAAGCATGAAAAGCACGAAAGTAACAAGTAGGCACATGTGTATCACCCCAAAATATTTGAAAACGGTAAAAGAGGGGACTATGTACTCACTTGATGATGCTTAGTAGTCTTGAAATAACAACCAAATAACGCTTGAAAGATCACGGAATCAATCGGCACCTATGTTAATAAACCGGACCTAAATCGGAAGATCGGATAAAATGAGGTTTCATAAACCAAATGAGTATTGGAACTCATATAATATGGCTTAACAGAGCCTACATTCTAAATCGGAACCTATCCTAAGTGCTTATGACCCGTTACGACTCGTTAAGATAGTTTATGCTACTTTAACGTGTCATTCGCGCAAAAGCGCGTTCGGACCGCCTAACTAGTCCTATGACAAGTATTATATGCCTTAACATGTCTAATAACATTGCATAATCAGTTTAGATGTCAAAATTTAGTTTATATATGCTTAAAATGAAATTATGCGTAAAAAGGGCATTTTGGTCATTTTCCTAAGGCATATAAACTACCTATCATACAACTAACTAAACGAAGTGACCATAAGGTAAAACCTCATAAGGTTATTCCCTATACAACTATGGTCATAAAATATGTTTGGTTGGATCCTAATGATCGACCAAACGGGTCTGGTTCGAAAGTCTAAGCGGTTGTTTAGACCGCTTAACTTACGACCCTATATAAGCACTAGACGAAAAGTGACGAGTTAAACATGTTAAAACATGTTTAACTAAGTTAGAAAACAGGTTTGATATCAAAACAAAATGTTTTGATACCCGAAAATAGCTTCGTCGCAAAATGCGCATAAATACGCATTTTGACCGAAACTTTGACTCGTCACTTTGACTAATCAACGTGGTAATCAGTAGGTATAATCGCTAAGGATTATAACCATCGTGATTACGTTCAGGTTGCAAAGTTCAATTGAACTTTGATTTGACCAATTCATGGTCAAAACCGAAAGTCAAACGGTAGTCAAACTGTTTGACTTTCAGCTTGTAATGGCTGAAAATAAAGAACTAGCCATGAAAGAAGTCTTACAAAGCTCTAATGGCTGAAAGAGATGCACTAGAACTCAGGTAGGTGGCTTCCAAAGATGGCAACCTCCACTTAGAGTTCAAAAGATAGAATGAGCAATGAAATGGGCAGAAATTGAGGGTATTTATAGTGTTTTTGAAGCTACAAGATGGTTCCATGTGGCTTATGTGTTGCCCAAGCAAGTATGAGATGATTACAAGTGTCTGGACAAGATTAAAACCCTCAATTACCATCAAAATTACCCACAAGAATGAAAAACTAGCTTAGAAATACATGTGCAGCAGCTGAAACAAGGATTCTGCCCAGATGTAGGCGTCAAGTCACAAGACGGCCACAACCCCAGGTTGTCGCCGGACGCGACGGCTTAGGTCAGAAGTTTCAAAATTGGCAAAACAGGCCCCTGCACACATTTTAATGCATTTTCGACGCGTTTAACCCCTGTTAACCCAATTTCAAGGCTCTATAAGGATGTTAAAGCACAGGGTACTTGAAATATGCTCAGAAATATCTCGGATGTCGGTTCGTTTGGTCGTACGGTCACGTTATTCAGTTAATTACGACGAAACTCGAACGGGCGGGAAAACGATCTAAATTAAGCGACGAATGATATTTTTTCATTCCAATCACTGAAATAAAATATTTTAATAATTACAAAAATTTTTGGATGTCCGGATACGTTCAGAACGTAAGATATGCGCGTAAATGCAAACTTTTGCACTTTTTGACGCTTTTAGTCCCTATTGATCAAATAAGTTTATTTTTGCACACCGAACCCCTCAAAGCTTATTTGTAAGCTATGCAAAGGATATTTATGGTATGTTTAACTTATGATCATGTTCCGGAGTGTACGTTACTTTAAGAATCTGAAGACTTTCGCAGTTTGATGCAAATAGTCCATGTTGTCACACCCCCAAAATACCACATGCGGAATCACCGCGGGATGTGTGACGTAGCAGGATTCAAGCCACCAATCACATTGAACCACGCATAATATTTAAATAAAACATTCCATTAATTGCCAAATATAAAACCAAGTCATAAGTTTAAACCATAGGAAACGTTCAGCGGAAGCATATAATAAATTGTTAAACAACTGTTCCAAGATAAGTGTTCAAAGCCAAGGTATTAAATATATCCAAGAGTCTCGATCCATGACCACTCTACCACTCCCAGATAGCAAGTCCATAGTCCAAAATCTAACGACCTGCAAGCATGTAGACAAGTGTGTCAGACGACGCTGGTGAGTTCAAAGTTTTGTTAACGCGTTTAGTTACCAGATACGTGTGTAAAGCTGTTCAATGTTTCGTTTTGATGTTGTTATTAACTCGATTACCGCAAATGGCTACAAGATGTGTTTGCCCAACCCCAATGCCTCTATCAAAGCATTTGTCAAGTGGTCAAGGTAATTAGTTCACGCCCGTCCTCCTCGGTACGGTGTGAGGGTGCCAATCCTAATAGCGCTATCAACTAAATACCTCGTTGCCTCCCCGGAAACTATCGGTAGATGTAAGGGGTCTTATATGAGAGAAACTGAGTATAATAACAAACATCCCATTAACCTGACATTCCTCCCTGGAATGTTACCCGATATCCCTCCCCGGGATGCATGCTTGGAAAAGAGCAGTGAACTCACCTTGGTTTGCTCGGTAGAGTTAATTACTTGTTCACACTTAGACAGTTACACCCTAATGTATTCAAGCACTCGTAATCAGTTTTCATTCACGTATAGTCATAGTGTGCATACAAACTACCACAGCAGTTATTCAACTCATATAATCCCACAATTCACGTATATGTTCCGAAACAATGCTTAACAGTTGTGTGTACCATACTAGGTGTACGAACCAGATTATGTCACTTGATCATTAGTAAACATCATTAACAGTATTCGGTAGATAGCATTAACAGTAGACAGTAGATATCATTAACATTAGACATTGTGGTTTATTAATATATTCATAATCATCCATCATTAACAGTAGATACGATAGCATATTCATTCACAATTATGCAGTTTACTCAACCACCAAAACCTACTGTCCATGCAAACTGTCCCCAGCAAAACTCCCCGTGCGACGAAACACTAAGGGTTTCGTCAAGTTACCATGTGACGAAACTTACCAGGTTTCGTCGAGATATAGTGTGGCGAACCTCCTAGGTTTCGTGGAGTTAACAGTTACAGATCCAATGATTACAGTTTGAGATGTTCTAGAACCCTAATCCCCATCGTCAACAGTTTCGCCGAACACATAGATCGATCATTCAATTCTCAGTTATCAACGACATGTAACAAATGCCTTAATGATTCTAATACACATATCATCAACCTATCATTATTGATCATCATTCATCATAACAGTTAGTATGAATTCATCATTATAACCCTAATAGTTCATCAATTATGTATATCATCAGAATCACATACAAGTTTAATCCAATAACGATCATAGAAACACATCATCCCTAATCTCATAGTCATAGATTGAAACAGCCAATCAATCAAATTTACATCATTCACACAATTCCTTATATCACAACACTACAAATCTGGATTAATCTATCGATCGGACCGAGATATTAACCGTAGTATCGGAAAGATAAGTTTGATTCACGGGAAAAAGACTTTACAAGAGGAAGGAACTGTCATCGCATGCAAGGGAGGAGAGTCTAGATTTTCGTGAATTATGGTGTGTGCAAATATATTACGTAACTGTTGATTTGATTGGGCTATACCTAGGCCGAAGCCCATTTTGGCGAAACTCACCCGGACGAAACTCAATCTTCGTCGACCAAGTGATGGCGAAACCCCCTAGTTTCGTCGAGATCAGATAGGTGTTAAAGTGCTAAGGTTTCGTCGGGTTTACTTATGATTGTGAACAGTTTAATAGTTTGTAGCAAGTTGTAACAACTAACCAACTCCTAGTTTACACATACACAATTATACACATCTTCAAATAGTACACATACTCAAATAAGTTTCAAAGACAGAGTTTGCAACAAGTAACGTGTCAAGCAAGGACCTTGAAAACTCGAGTTGTCACATCATCCCCAACTTGAAAGAAATTTCGTCCCGAAATTTGATAAGCAATCCACAAGTGCACAGTGTCAAGTCAGGATGTCGGTGTATTTTCTGCGGGTGCCACATCATCCCCAACTTGATTGGGAATTTCGTCCCGAAATTCACAAGTCGTGTCAGGCTTAGGCTTGTCAGACTTAGACTTGTCATCAGGGAATAGATGTGGGTACTTAAGCTTCATCTGATCCTTGCGTTCCCACGTGAACTCCGGTCCACGTCTTGAGTTCCAACGAACTCTCACAATCGGAATACGGCTGTGCTTACGGACCTTGACCTCCTGGTCCATAATTTCTATTGGTTCTTCGACAAACTGCAACTTGTCGTCGATCTTCAGCTCTAGAAACGGTACTACCAGTGTTTCATCAGACAAACACTTCTTTAATTGCGATAGATGAAACACATCATGGACGTTACCTAACTCAGCAGGTAACTCCAACTTGTAGGCCACTTTACCAATTCGCTCCAGAATTTTAAATGGCCCAACATAACGAGGGTTAAGCTTGCCGCGTTTTCCAAAACGCATCACACCCTTCCAGGGTGAGACCTTTAACATGACACGATCATTTACTTCGAATTCCAAAGGTTACCTACGCTTATCAGCGTAGCTTTTCTGACGGTCGCGCGCTGCTGCCATACAGTTCCTGATCTGCACAATCTTTTCTGAAGTTTCCAACACAAGCTCAGGGCCTGTGATCTGGCTGTCACCCACCTCAGCCCAACAGAGTGGTGAACGACATTTTCGTCCGTACAATGCCTCGAATGGGGCTGCCTGAATGCTGGTATAGTAGCTATTGTTGTAAGAAAACTCCACCAAAGGCAAGTGTTTCTCCCAACCCTTGCCAAAATCGATGACGCACGCCCTCATCATGTCTTCTAGTGTCTGGATGGTTTGTTCACTTTTACCATCCGTCTGCGGGTGATGAGTAGTGCTCATGCTGAGCTGTGAGCCAAACGATTTGTGCATCGACTGCCACAAATCTGAAATGAAACACGGGTCGCGGTCAGAGATAATAGAAGTTGGCACCCCGTGCCTAGAAACCACTTCCTTCAGATAGACGGCCGCTAGCTGTGAGAACTTATCCGTTTCCTTGATTGCCAGAAAGTGCGCTGACTTCGTGAGACGATCAACGATCACCCAAATGGTATCGTTTCCTCTTTGAGTTCTAGGTAGCCCAGTGACAAAATCCATTGCGATTTGCTCCCATTTCCACATGGGTATTTCTGGTTGTTGCAGTAATCCAGACGGTTTCTGATATTCCACTTTAACCTTCGAGCATGTCAAACACTTACTCACATAAGTAGCGATGTGAGCTTTCATCTTCGGCCACCAATACATGACTTTGAGATCCTGATACATCTTATCTGAACCTGGGTGAACGGAGTATCGAGACTTGTGTGCTTCATCCATCACAAGTTCTCTAAGGTTACCGAATACACGAATCCATACACGTTCCATGAAGTAGAGAATACCATCCGATCTCTCTACAAGTTGTTTTTCCATGCCCCTTAAGTATTCTGCTTCAATGTTTTCTTCTTTTAACGCTTCAGTTTGAGCCGAACGAATCTGGTCAGGTAGGTTAGAATGAATGGTAAGCTGCAAGGCACGAACACGTTTGGGTTTCGATTCCTTTCGACTGAGAGCGTCAACTACAACATTGGCCTTACCCGGATGATACTTGATCGCACAATCATAATCGTTTAAAAGTTCAACCCAGCAACGCTGTCGCATATTCAATCCTTCTGGTAAAAAATATGCTGGAGGCTCTTGTGGTCGGTATAAATAGTGCATTTAGTACCGTACAGGTAATGCCTCCAAATTTTGAGCGCAAACACTACGGCTCCCAACTCCAAGTCGTGTGTCGTATAATTCTTCTCGTGAACCTCAACTGTCGAGAATCATAAGCTATCACATTGTTGCGTTGCATCAGCACGCATCCAAGACCCTGAATAGACGCATCACAATATACCACAAAATCTTCTGTTCCTTCAGGTAAAGACAAAATCGGCGCACTGCAAAGTTTCTGTTTCAATAACTGAAAAGCCTCCTCCTACTTTGTTCCCCACAAGTATACAATGCCTTTCTGTGTCAATGAAGTGAGAGGTTGAGCGATCTTCGAGAAATCCTTGATAAATCTTTGATAATACCCAGCGAGACCAAGAAATTGTCGCACCTCCAAAGGATTCTTTGGCGCCGCCCAATTCTTGACAGCATCAATCTTAGCTGGATCCACGTGTATTCCTGATTCATTCACTACGTGTCCAAGGAAGTGTACCTCTCGAATCCAGAAGTCACACTTATAAAACTTTGCATAAAGTTGCTCCTTCCTCAGAAGTTCCAAAATAAGACGCAGGTGCCGCTCGTGGTCTTCCTTGCTCTTCGAGTAGATCAAAATGTTATCGATGAATACTATAACGAAATCGTCGAGATACGGTTTGCATACACGATTCATGAGGTCCTTGAAGACCGCTGGCGCGTTTGTCAAACCAAACGGCATAACTAAAAACTCATAGTGCCCATAACGCGTTCGAAAAGCCGTTTTAGGAACGTCCTCCTCTTGGACTCTCATCTAGTGATAGCCCGACCTTAAGTCAATCTTCGAATAAAAGCTTGACCCTTGCAACTGGTCAAACAAGTCGTCGATGCGTGGCAATGGATAACGGTTCTTGACAGTCACCTTGTTGAGTTCCCGATAATCAATACACATGCGAAAGGACCCGTATTTCTTCTTTACAAACAAAACTGGGGCTCCACAATGTGACACCTGTGCCTTCACGGCCATCAAACAAATACCAAAATCAATGAAATATTGTATTTCATACTTGGGATTTGTATAAATATGTGTATCATTTGCACATACCAATTCTTGTTCGATTTCGAGCTCTAAATCGCTTTCTGCGAAGTTATACGCGAACTGGTGCGTAAACGCAGTCAGTTTAACGCAAAAAAACACTCCGGAATAGTGACATGGGCTTAACATACCTTAAATAACCTTTACATAACTTAGAAATAAGTTTTGGAGTGAAGCTGAAGAATACTACTAGAGTTCAGAAGCTTATGGAAGATTGGGAGATTCAAAGTCTATCTAATGAGATTGAAGGGGGTTGAGTAGTCGTTAATTGTTTTTGTGTTTTTCTAGATTAGAGTCTAGTAGTTTTTTCTCTTTCGTTGGCATGTTTGGTTGTTTTTTGTTTACATTCATGGGGCATGTCTCATGAGTGAACTAGTGTAGGCTTTCTACACTACTTGTTTTATGTGGTTGTGAATATATAGAATCACCGGGGTAACCCTTTACCCAAAAAAGAAATCAAGTTTTTCGCTTAAAGGGACTAAAATTCGACAACCTGCGAAAGTATGCCGATTCGTACTGTAACAGACATTCCGGAACTTGATCATAAGTTAAACACACCTTAAATATCCTTTACATAGCTTAGAAATAGGCTTTGAGGGATTCGGTGTGCTAAAATAAACTTTTTGGTCATTCAGGGACTAAAAGCGTCAAAAAGTGCATAAGTTTGCATTTTCGCGCATATCTTACGTTCTGAATACATTCGGTCATCCAAAAATTTAAGTAATCATTAAAATATTTTATTTTAGTGACTGGCATGAAAAATTCCTTTCGTCGCGTAATTTGGATCGTTTTTCGCGTCCGTTCGTGTTTCGTCGTAATTAACCGAACAACGCAACTGTACGACCAAACGAACCGACATCTGAGATGTTTTTGAGCATGTTTCATGTTCCTTATACTTTAACTTCATTTTAGAGCCTTGAAATGAGGTTAACGGGGTTTAAACGCATCAAAATAGGCCTTAAACATGTGCAGGGACCAAAACTGTAAATATTTGAAACTTTCTGGGACTGGCACATGGTGGCGCTGCGCCACCACCATAAGGCCTTGCCGTGGCACGACGCCACGGCCCTATCTGGGCAGAAACTCAGTTTCAGCAATTGCAGGTCCATTTTCAACATTTATCCTGCAGTTTAGAGGCTATTTTGTAACATTTGCAATACCATTTGTTGGTTTTGGGGCACCCCTAGTATTCCAAAACCTTGTGCCCACTTGGACGGTCCAGATTGATGCTCGTTTATCGAGGAACGATCCTAACGGTTCTTGGTTTTCTATAAATACCCAACCCTCACCTCCATTTTCATTCACACTTGATCTGATTGATCTCTAAGTTGAGGTGCTTTACACTTCATACCTGAGAATAATCGGATCAAGACTCCATTGCTTGGACCCGTTGTAAGTCCTCTTTCGTTCTTTTATGCGTTTTAGCACGAAAGTCAAACTTTGTTTGACTTTCTGCATTGACCAGTTTATGGTCAACACGAAGTTCGTTTGAACTTCATAACGTGAGCGTAATCATGATGGTTTTAGTCTCTCGTGACTATACCTACTTATTACCACGTTATTTAGGCATAGTGACGAGTCGTAGTTTCGGCCAGCATTCGCGTCTATGCGTATTTTGTAACCAAACTACTCTTGGGTATCAAAACCGTTTGTTTTGATACCAAACCTGTTTTCAAACCTTGTTAAACATGTTTTAACATTTTTAGCTCGTCACTTTAGGTTTAGTGCTTAAAGGTAAACGGTCCAAACAACCGCTTAGACTTTCGAACCCGACCCGTTTGGTCGATCATTAGTATCCGACCAAACACATTAGATGACCATAGTTGTATAGGGAATAACCTTCCAAGGTTATACCTTATGGACACTTCCTTTAATTAGTTGTATGATAGGTAGTTTATATGCCTTAGGAAAATGACCAAAATGCCCTTTTTAAGCATAAATTCATTTTAAGCATATGTAACCAAAATTTTGACATCTAAACTGATTAGGCAACATTATTAGACATGTTAAGGCATATAATACTTGTCATAGGGCTAGTTAGGCGTTCAAACACGTTTTACGCGAACGACGCGTTAAAGTAGCATAAACTACCTAAACGGGTCGTAATGGGTCGTAAGCACTTAGGTTAGGTTTCCTTTTAGAATGTAGGCTTTGTTAAACCATATTACATGAGTTCCTATACTCATTTGGTTTACGAAACCTCATTCTATCCGATCTCCCGATTTAGGTCCGGTAATTAACGTAGTTACCTATATTAGGTGCCGGTTGATTCCGTGATCCCTCTAGCTTTGCTTGGTTGTTGTTCAAGACTTCTAAGCACCCTCAAGTGAGTACATAGTCCCCTCTTTTACTGTTTTTCAAACATTTTGGGGTGAAACACATGTGCCTACTTGTTACTTTCGTGCTTTCCATGTTTTCATATCATATGCTTGTTATGTTCATTAGTACACTTATAGTACATGATTTCATTATGTTTTTGCTATGTATGTTCATTAAGTGCATACTTAGTACATTGTTTTACATCACATTTCTGTTGCATATGTTCTCGTAGCATACGGACACATTGATTTACATTACATTTCTGTTGCATATGTTCTTGTAGCATATGGACACATTGTTTTACATTTCAACTTGGTATGTTCACTTAGCATACTAGGTACATTATTTTCATAAAACATGCTTACATTTGGTATAACATTTGGTTTGTTTAACGAAACTAATACATTCATTAACACCGATCATGCCGCTCGGTAGTAGGTAGTGGTACCATAGGACTTGACAACTCCCGTTCCTGAAATCCTAGGTTTGTTTGGACGTAAGGAATGACCGAATCCGAAAACATTTTTGGTAAACCTTGACATTGTTTAGGGTTTATCTTACAGTCTCAAGGCTTGGATGCAGACGTTTAACATTACCGCATAGATGTTTGTATCAGTAACGCATGCATTATTTTACAAAACATAACTTTTGATTATAATTTATCAAATGCATTGTTTTGTACATTTCTTTCTTATAGGGTCAATGCTTTTAATCAATAAATGCTTTTATTCACTATACATTACATTTGGTTATACATGAACATTTTTACATTGATGGTTTGTTTTGATAAGTGATTTAAGTAACGAGGCGTGTGTAATATGATAAAAGCATGGTGGATACGCCGCTGGTATTTCCTATATATAAGTGCTTTTATGGTATTACATATCGTAGCGTTACTTAAACCATTTCAAGTTTGACATAATACATTTTACACTCATATCATATCTTCATGAAACATTGTTTTACAAACAACATATTTTATACAAACTCATTTTACTTGGTTATTCATTTCATTATGCATTGTTCTTTTATATTATCTGATTTCTTATCACTTTTCTATGATTATAAAGGAAAACATTTTACAAGGATCATGACTGACTTTTGTTAAACATCTTTTCTAAACTTATAAGTCATGAATCCTAAATCAATTAAACCTATGTATCTCACAGGCATTTTTATGCTGACGTACCTATTTTCACATATGTTTCAGGAAATGATGCATAGGATTGATCAAGTTACACATAGGCAGACTCGGGCCTTAGTGACAATAAAAGATGCAAGACTAGTTAATTATGTTATGCTTCCTTGTTGTTAAGACATTGTAATTTCTTTTAATCAATAAAAAAACATTTAAATTTCCACGTGTTATGAAACAATGATTCTGTTACAACACTCCCCGACGATTCCGCCACGATTTGTTGTTTTACGTGGTCGGGGTGTGACAGAAAAGTTGGTATCGGAGCTCATGGTTATAGGGAATTAGGTTATTAGTAATGCTTTGACCTAGGACCCTAACACAAGATTCTTGTGTTTAGATCTTAAAACAATACCGTCACTTATCCTTAGGTGACAACCACAACGAGAACACAAATTTCTAATCCGCATTGAAACCAATCATCTGTTCTAGGATGATTTATTATAAGGTTTTGAACCATCAAAGTTTTCAAAATCTCGTTAAAGTTGGGTCTTATAATGTGAACACGTGCAATCTGGAAGGGTGGATGCTTGTACTCCGAGTTTTCTGTCTAAGGCTAGAGTGTTCGTACAAATCCACATAATTGGACCAGTCACTCTTACCTGGGAACTCTTGGGGTGAGTGTCTACTTATAGGCTAAAGCATGTCTTCGCGATACATTAATATGACCCGATTACTTTGATTAGTCACCGTCTCATTTGTTTGCCTTAGGTAACAAACAAATGATCGAAATTTTTATACGTTGACATCTTGTTCTGATTATCAAGATAACATTTCACTTGTTTTCTCCTATGTCTTCTATTTCTTCTAGAATGTCTCTTCATCGCAATGACGCCCAGATATCCGAGCAGACTGCCAAATTTGCCCAGCGAATAGGCGAAGTAGTCCTGAAGACTGTTGAATTAGCTACTGCCATGTACCATCTCTAGGAGGAAGCCACTCAAGAGCCCCCAAAGGAGACAAAAGTCAAGCCTGCACCAAAATCAAGGAAGCATAAGGCTTCAAAGAAACCCGCAGCAGTTGCACCAAAACAAACAGGACCTAGCCAGGTGGCAGCACCACCAGCCAAGAAGCCATACTTGGGAACTACTTCCTTGTGCAATCGATGCAACTGACATCATCCAGATCAAACACCATGTTTCAAATGTACCCACTGTAGACGATGGGGACATTTGGTTGATGTGTGCCGCTTTGCTATAAAAAACAAAGCTGTTGCAAATCTTGCTGCTACTCAACCACAAGCCAACCTTGCTCAAGCTCGCTTTCCACCTAGATCGTGCTACAACTGTGGTGAGACGAGTCATTTTAGGAACAAATGCCCAAAGATTGTCAATGCAAATCCAACCCAAGGATGAGCATTTGGCTGATTAGAAGAAGCTGCTGCTTTAAATAAATTGAACCTTCTACTTTTGTATCTGTTGTTGAACCCTGAAACAATCTACTTTGTTTATAAATAAACCATTGTTCGCAAATTCTGATATACAAGTGTAGTTACATGTGTGTATGGCATTTCCCTATAATACCTACATCAAGGAACTATGTTCTTTACAAACTACTCTTGTGATTCTCCCTTTCATGTGATCACTCATGATTTCCTCGAAAATTTTAAGTACTCGTTTCATTCTAGGAGACAAAGTACAAGAAATAAAGCGAAATTATGAGTAATCGTGCTTTATGCACATCTGTGCCTTTGAATCCTTGGTTAGATAACTAAGGGTATTTTCAATCTCATACCCATTACATTCTGATTTTTATAACAACATACATAGTATCGGTTTTCAAAACAACCTTCATGATTTCAAAAATATTTTTATATAGTTGAAAACATTTTTTTTAAAATAGTATATTTACTTAATATATCAAGTGCATGATTTCAAAAACATCATTCATGTTTTAAAAAAAAAACCCTATACATAATTTCAAAATTTCATCTCGCATGATTTTAAAACATTTTTATACTTAACATTCCTACTTTATGATTTCAAAAGTATTATATTTCAAAAACATTAAACACATTTCTAAAAGAACCCCATGCATAGTTTTCAAAAACATTTTGCCGATACATTAACTTAACCTTCAAATTCTGCTTCGTATGTTGTGACAACCCTCAATTTACATGTATTCCGTACAATTTATTTAATAATAATTTAAGTGCTTGGTGACTGTGTTGAAATATTTAACTGCTCTCTGATTACTGAACTATACTTACATGAGCATGTTAACATACTGGTAGTATACAGAAAAGTCACTAAATGCTCCGGTATATTTTCCTATGTGTTAGGAATTTATTTCGTTACAAAAATATATAAATAAGACACTTTACGGTACAATTAAACACTTTAACGGAACAGTATCCGACCGAACAACCGGACATTACCCGGGACACCAAATATTTGTCAAACACGTTATTTAATTATTCTTGGCTAGTCGTGATCCCTGTTTACCTAAACACCCACTAATTTCCTTACTAACTAGTTGATGGAATTATGTACTTAGAATGGAACTTGTATTTACCAACTAAGTTACAAACTTACATCAAGCCCCCCCCCCCTAAACCGATTTCGGTTCACAAGTGGACCCACAAGGATCCCCACAATATTTCTTTGATTTGTTCTACATCTTATTTGATTGCTTACTTGATAGAGTGGACAAGATATTAGAAAGGATCCTTATAATTATGAAGTGCATCCTACACAATCATTCCATAGATTCACACTCAACCCTCATCACTCTACTCTCTCTCTCTCATTCGGTTCATCACAACCGAATCCACCACCCTCACCTTTACACATTCATCTTCTTCATTTACATATTCCCTACAAAGCTTGAAGTCCATCAATGGAGGTTGCAACTTGAGGGGATTTCAAAGGAACTTGTTTCTAGCTTTTTCACCATCTTGTTCTCAACTTATCTTCACTAGAATCGTCCCTAGCTATAAGCTAGTAGTAAGTCCCTAGTTACACTCTTGTTAATCTTGTTTCATCTCGATGCTATGATCAAAAGGGTGTAGTATGTTTACAACTAAAATGCAAGAACACTAAAAATATAAACATAAAGGTTACATGAAGTTTACTTCTATATGAAATGCTATTAGATGATGTTGTCATGGGTATGTTGTTGGTTTAGGGTTGGTTAAATCATACTTGATGGTTGATTGTTGGTTTCTTGTTAAATCCATTGTTCGGACACTCGTTGATGCGATTTAGTAATGCTTAAACCACGAAACAGCATTCTGATGTGCTTTTTCAGCCGCATTCAACAGACCGTAAACAGACTTTAACAAATCGGAAAACGGAATTTCTGAAGCCTAAATCGGGTCTTTTCGAAAAACGAAGAAAATGGCGCTGGAATCGTATTTTTTTGAGGTCGTTTACTATTTTAAAAGTCTGTTTTCGTGACAGCAGCTAAGGCTGATTTTTACTGCAGTAAAATGGGCTGTACGTTTTCGGTCGTAATTTGAAACCTGAATTGAACCAGCCCCTAAAATTCATACCATAGATAGTCACTGATATATTTGTGACCCTCGAACTGGAATTTTGTCAAACGGACTTCCGAGGAATTTAGATGAATTATTCCGTGAACTGCAATCAGAATGTAGTAAATCTGATTGCAGTCCGGTAAACGAATTTCTATAAATTACTGATAATGAACTGGACTCCGATATTTTTACACAATAAAATATGGAATGTTTAAGACATCCTGTAAAAATTTGGGAATTTTTGGAATAATTTAACTATTTTATTTAAATGTCCGAAAACAGCCGGTTTCGAATATTAATGCTGAATTGACATAAGTTGTGACTTGCGTGTCTAAATGTCGAGTATGCTATCGGTGAATTATCTAACATGTTATATGTGTTACGTGCAATATCGTATGTTTGTTTATGAGTGGGGAATGGATGGGAAGTTCATATGGGCATAAATTGTTAAAGTGTGTACCTGTTATGTGGACGAAGTAATGTGCAAATAAACCATACGTAGGATACGTGTTATGCATGAGAAACTGATTGTTATCCATACCTTATTAGGACGTGATTGACCGACCTTGACTGTTAACTATATTTGAGAACCTAACCGAGCAAACCGAGGTGAGTTCACACTCTTTCTAAGGCATGGGGTTCCCAGGGGTTGGGAATGGGATTGAATAACTACTTTTACTATCATTACTATTAAACTACTTTTTACTGTCCTCGGATTGAAGGGCACGTACGTAAAACCTACGTACACTCATACTTACTACTGTCCTCGGATTGAAGGGCACGTACGTAAAACCTACGTACACTCATACTTACTACTGTCCTCGGATTGAAGGGCACGTACGTAAAACCTACGTACACGATCATAAGACCATCAACTCTATCACTTTAAGTCCCTCAATTATCGACTTAATCGCCGAGGCCTATGGCGAGCGGGTCATTAGTTAATAGCGCTATTAGGTTTAACAAACCTCACACCGTGCCAGTCGGACGGGCGTGTACTAATGGACTATGGGCAAAGGGTGGGTCAATGCTGATAGACATTGACTTAGGGCACCTCTTACATTTTCGTAGCAGTCGATACGCGTGGTCTAGTGACACATGGGAAACCCCCACTAATCTTCGCAAACATGTCAGAAAGACCGCGATACAAAATTATATGATACATGGTTTTCAAAACGAACAGATGATTTACGAAACGAATGCTAAACTAAACAACCAACTGTGAATTCACTCAACTTTGTTGTTGACTCGTTGTTACATGCCTTACAGGTCACTAAATGCTAGGAGCTTGCACGAGGAAGGAGTCGTTGTGGTGTGCGGACGGTTATGTCCAGTGTTTAATGTTTAAAACATTATGAACTTATTAAACCTATGTGTTGGACTTTAAACTTATGAACTGCGAACTTATGTTTTGAACTTTACGTTTATGCTTCCGCTGTCTAAATTAAAAACTTGGTTAACTAGCTTTTGGTCACCAATCGTATTTTAGTTGTCTTTATTTACTTAAGTACGTTGTTCAGTATGATTGGTGGCTCGATCCTGGTCATGTCACGCCTCCAAGCGGTGATACCCCGCATGGTGGATTTTGGGGGTGTGACAGATTGGTATCAGAGCCATTGGTTATAGTGAACTTGGTTTTAAAAAGGGAAAAGCTTTTTGATAAAACCAGACTATAACCTGTACAGTGCTCAACGATCCACAACGACGCTTCGCTCCACGTGCAAGACTCGACACCATAAGTGGTATGATTTATGTTATATTTTCGGTTAGATAGTTCTCACCGTGTATTTGATAATGTGGTAATTGCTATTTGAACCTTGCGTGCTTACTCTCTACTATCGTCCCACACTTACGCACTTTCGCGACACTTTTCTCACCTACGTTATTTCGTTGTGAAGATCATGGGTGGACGTTTGAACCTAACTCAAGCCCAGCTGACGGCTTTGATCAACGAACGAGTTGCTGAGGCACTCGCAGCTGTTCCTGCAGGAGGTATAACCTGCCATATCAACTCACCTTAGGATGTTTAGATCCTACCTCCGCAAACCAACGCTCGTGCTTAACTTTGTCTTTTATTCTCGCGCAACAGGTCAACATGCTCAGCCTCCTGTGTGCACGTTCAAGACGTTCATGGACTGCTGACCTACCACTTTCAGTGGCACCGAAGGAGCAGTGGGCCTTCTTCACTGGTTTGAAAAGCTTGAGTCAGTTTTCGAGATGTGCGAATGCCCCGAAGACCGTAGGGTGAAATATGCTACCGGAACACTTGAAGGAGCTGCGTTAACCTGGTGGAAGGCGCAGGTTCAACTACTAGGACTGGCAGTTGCTAATGCCACACCCTGGAATGGTTTTAAAGAGCTGATCAAGGAGGAGTACTGTAGTCGGGATGACATCCACAAACTAGAAGTGGAATTTTACAATCTGAAGATGACGGGGTCTGAGATTGAGGCGTATACTAAAAGGTCAAACGAGCTGGCCATCCTGTGTCCAACTATGGTGGACCCTCCCATCAAACGAATTGAGCTGTATCTCAAGGGCCTTGTACCAGCAATTCAAAGTCATGTAACTTCAGCCAACCTGGGTACCATTCAGCAAATTATCAAGTTGGCTCATTGTCTCACCGACCAGGCGGTGGAGCAAAACAGGCTACCCAAACGTATCAGTGCCACAACTACTTCTGATGCACCTACCGACAACAAGCGAAAATGGGATGGAAACTCCAGTAAGGGTTCTGCTTCGGTTCAGTCTCAGCAGCGAAAGACTGATGACTACCAGAGTCCTGGTCAGCAATCCTCCGGTAATCAAGGACAGGGTGGGTATCGAGGAAACCACCCAAAGTGCAACAAATGTAACAGACACCATAGTGGTCAGTGCAACAAAGGTCGTTGTCAGAGATGTCATAAGTTGGGTCATGAAGCTAGGGATTGCAGGAGCCCGCGTCCTGCGAATCAGAATCGCCAACAACAACAAGCCCCACAGAACCACCAGCAGCAGCATCAGCAGGGAAATAAAGGATGCTTTCAGTGTGGCGCTGAAGGCCACTTTAAGAAGAACTGTCCCCAGCTTAACCAGAATCAAAACAACAACAACAACCAGGGAAACGGGAATAACAATGGAGGCAACAACGGGGGTAACAACAATGGTAATGGAGCAAGGGGTCGTGCTTTCGTGATTGGTCAAGGTGACGCAAGGAACGATCCCAACGTTGTGATGGGTAAGTTTCTTCTAGATGACTTCTTTGTTACTGTCTTATTTGATTCGGGTGCCGATACCAGTTATGTGTCTCTAAAAGTTAGTCAAATGCTTAAACGTACCCCAACACTTTTGAACACCAAACACGCGGTAGAGCAAGGAAATGGTAAAAGTCTTGAAGCCACACACGTAGTTAAAGGTTGTAACCTGGTCTTAGCTGGTCAGGTTTTCCCTATCGATCTTATTCCTATCACACTGGGTAGTTTCGACGTCGTTATTGGAATGGATTGGCTATCTCGGTATCAAGCGGAGATTGTTTGCAAGGAGAAAATCATCCGCATTCCTCGTTCTGGTGAAGGCCCTCTTGTGATTCGTGGCGACAAGAGTGGTGCTGTCGAAGGCATCATCTCTTTCCTTAAGGCCCAGAAATGTCTACGAAAGGGCCACACTGCCATTCTAGCGCTCGTCACTGACACATCCACGGAAGAGAAGAGAATTGAAGACATTCCTATTGTGCGCAATTTTCCTGAGGTATTTCCTGAGGAATTGCCTGGTCTTCCGCCTCACCGCCAAGTTGAATTTCAAATCGAGCTAGCTCCTGGAGCAGCACCAGTAGCTCGAGCACCATATCGTCTAGCTCCATCAGAACTCGAAGAACTGTCCACACAACTACAAGAACTCTTGGAAAAGGGTTTTATTCGTCCTAGCTCTTCGCCCTGGGGAGCTCCAGTCTTGTTCGTGAAGAAGAAAGACGGTACCTTCAGGATGTGTATTGACTATCGCGAACTTAACAAGGTGACGGTGAAGAATCGTTATCCTCTTCCACGTATTGACGACTTGTTCGACCAGCTGTAAGGGTCGAGCTATTACTCCAAGATTGATTTGAGATCGGGATACCATCAGCTGAGAGTCCGAGAGGAAGACGTCTCCAAAACAGCATTCAGAACTCGCTACGGCCATTACGAGTTTCTGGTCATGCCTTTCGGGTTGACGAATGCACCAGCGGTCTTCATGGATCTCATGAACCGAGTGTGCAAGCCTTACCTGGATAAGTTCGTTATTGTGTTCATCGACGATATCCTGATCTATTCTAAGAGTCAGGAGGAACACGAGCAGCATCTACGACTTATGTTGGAACTTCTTCGAAAAGAGTAGTTGTATGCCAAGTTTTCGAAATGTGACTTCTGGCTTCGCGAAGTCCACTTTCTAGGCTGTCACACCCCGACCGCGTAAAACAACAAATCGCGGCGGAAACATCGGGGCGTGTTGCAACAGAATTAATGTTTCATAACCATGGATATCAAAAGTGTTTCGTTTTATTAAACATTGAGTAATTACATCGTCTGGAAAATCTAAATACACTATTTAAACATAGTCTATCATTGTTATTGAGTCACTAAGGCCTTGTCCAGTCCTATGTGAGCATGCATCTTATCAATCGATATCATCCAACAATACCTGAAACATATGTGAAAACGAGGTCAGCAAAGAAATGCTGGCGAGTACATAGGTTTTGTGAAAATAAGATTCATGACTTCTGTTTAAGAAAATGTTTAGTCATGAACCTTGTAATTTGCTTTGTCTTTGTAAATCATTTGAAAAAAAAATAAGTTCGGATGATAAGTATAAATAAGAAAAATATGCATGATTAAATGAATAACCATGTAAATGAGTTTGCATAAGATAAGTTGTTTATAAATCAATGTCTTGTGAAAAGTATGTTATTTGTATAAAATGTTCTATGTCTCAAACTAAAATGATTCAAATAACGCTATGATATGTAATACCATACAAACACTTATATATAGGAAGTACCAGCGGCGTATCCACCATGTTTGTATCATATTACACACGCATCGTTACTTAATCACTTAACCAAACCATACCAAACAATGTAAAATGTCTATGTTTAAATCAATTGTCAAATGTATTGAATAATATGTCAAAGTATTCATGTCAAGATGTAAATCATGTCAAAATGTCTATGTCAAATATCCATGTCAAATGTCTATGTCAAATATCCATGTATGGCAAGTGAAATGTCTCAACTAAACCATATGCACAAAAACAAAGTATTGAAGTAAAACTTGGTTTAAATCAAAGTTATGTTTTGTGAGAAAATGCATGATCAAATGTCAATCATGTTAAAATGTTTACCCAATCGTTAACCCATTTTGTAAAATCGTTCTAGTCATTCTTGTTTTAATTATGAAACTTCTTTATGGTCGATTCTCTAATAACATTCAAACCTTCTTGACGCGTTCCTCGCTCCATCTCGCTCTCGCTCTCGTTCTTAACAAACCCTTACCAAAGGATAAGTTAATAATTACAGATTCAGTCGCTACCCACAACCCCCACACATAACAATGGGTGCAGTAAATAACGGGATTTGTCAGATCCTATGGTACCATAACCTAATACTGGTCGGCTTGATCATTGCTAATGAATGTCATCGGTCATGTAAACTACAACCAACAAGTTTGTTCACTTTTTGAAATTGTTATTAGTTTTTGAAATCATTGTATTCGTTCTTGAAATCATTGTTAGCGTTCTTGAAATAATTGTTATTGTTCTTGAAACCACATAGTAATTGTTATTGAAACCATAGTGTAATTGTTCTTGAAACTATTGATAAAACATTTAGCACATATGAGTCACCCCAAAACAGTTGAAAACATTAAAAGAGGGGAATAATGTACTCGCCTGGGAGTGCTTAGGAGCCTTGAACAACTACCAAGTAAGCTAGAGGAGTCCCGGAAATCAAACGGTACCTAATATAGGTAACTACATAATTAACCCGGACCTAAATCGGAAGACTGGGTAGCAGGAGGGTTTGTAAACCAAATGAGTGTAGGAACTCATATGATATGGTTTAACAAAGCCTACATACTAAATGAAACTTCACCTAAGTATTATCGACCCATCGCGACCCATTAAGGTAACTTATGCTACTTTAACGCGTCGTGCGCGTGAAACGCGTTCGGACCGTCTAACTAGCCCTATGACAAGTGTTATATGCCAAAACATGTTACATAATCAGTTATGTGACAAAAGTTTAGGTTACATATGCTTAATTACCAATTATACATGAAAAGGGTATTCTGGTAATTTACCTAAGGCATATAAACTACTTATCATACAACTACTTAAACGATGTGACCATAGGGTATAACCTCGGAAGGTTATGCCCTATACTAGGGTCACCTAATGTATTTGGTCGGATCCTAATGATCGACCAAACTGGGTCGGGTTCGAAGGTATAAGCGATTTATCAGATCGCTTATCCTACGACCCTAGACAACGTGGTAATCAGTAGGCATAGTCCCAAGGGACTATAACCAACGTGATTACAATCACGTTGCGAAGTTCAAACGAACTTCGCATTGACCATTACTGGTCAACGCTGAAAGTCAAACAAAGTTTGACTTTCTGACTCGAAAAGCAGTAAAATAAGGAAAAGAACGAAAGAATACTTACGAAGGGTCCCCGAATGCTAACCTCGATTCAAAAATCTCAGGTATGAAACAATAGTTTCAACTTAGAGTTTCTCAAATCAAAGTTCTAGTGATTTTAGCAATGGGGGTGGATGGGTATTTATAGGAATACCCGAACCGTTAAGATCGTTTCATGGAAAACGTGCCTTAATCCCATCCGTACATGTGTTGAAATGTCATGGTGTTTAGGTGTTTAAATTCCATCCATACATGTGTTGAAATGTCATGGTGTTTAGGTGTTTAAATTCCATCCATACATGTGTTGAAATGTCATGGTGTTTAGGTGTTTAAATTCCATCCATACATGTGTTGAAATGTCATGGTGTTTAGGTGTTTAAATTCCATCCATACATGTGTTGAAATGTCATGGTGCCTAAATTCCATCCTTATCCGCTGACTAAGCAAGTTAGAATGTGTGGTTGTGAATTAAACAACGGCTAATACATCGAATCTGGTCCTGAATGCGAAAAACGATCCAAATGACGTGACGAATGGATTTTTCTTATGGCGAACACTAAAATAAAATATTTTAGTGCTAACATATTTTTTTTTGGATGTCCGGATGTATTCAGAACGTAAGTTATGCGCGAAAATGCAAACTTGTGCACTTTTTGACACTTTTAGTCCCTGAATAACCCAAAAGTTTATTTTAGCACACCGAACCCCTCAAAGCCTATTTCTAAGCTATGTAAAGGATATTTATGGTATGTTTAACTTATGGTCATGTTCCGGAAGGTCTGTTACAGTTCAAATTGGCATACTTTCGCAGTTTGTCAAATTTAGTCCCTGTAAGCGATTAAACTTTGATTTCACCACACCAAACCTTCCAAAACTTATATCTAAGTTATGTAAAGGTTATTTAAGGTATGTTAAGCCTATGTCACTATTCCGGAGTGTTTGTTGCATTAAACTGGTTATATTTACGCATCAGTGCGCGTATAACCTTCCAGAAAGCGATTTAGAGTTTGAAATCGAACAAAAATTGATATGTGCAAATGATACACATATTTTTACAAATCCCAAGTATGAAATACAATATTTCATTGGTTTGGTATTTGTTTGATGGCCGTGGAGGCACAGGTGTTACAGTCTCCCCTACTTTAGGAAATTTCGTCCCGAAATTTATTTAGAGGAAACTTGTGAGAGCTTGAAAACATGAAATTGAAAAGATCGAACAACATTGGTTAGGGTTCTGAACTTCTAGTAACCTTTAATAACATCATGATTACAATGTAAGAGGGATACTTATATACAAGTATATGAAGCGTCATTGGTGCGTCCACCGTACCTCCATTACATCGTTCTCATTTCGTTATTGTTGTCACTATCGGCTCTTATACATAATAAATCTTACTGGGTTTCTGTGCACTAAATTTCATAATTATGTACGCGTCCATAATCAGACAATTCCTTGCACAGTTCACACAGTCTATTTTATAGTGTGTAGGGGAAAACCAAATGAACAATCCTGTGATGAGTGTGACTAGACCGCCATAGAGTCCTTTTAATTAAATCAACAATTGATCTAATAGACTATCAAGGAGTCTGTCCAGCTACATCACTAGATGTCGTTCTTTAACCAAATTGTGAATCAATCTTTTTTATTAGACCACTAAAGGGTCTCTTATGAATCATGGAATAGTACTATATAATCCAAGGGTCTTAACTATTACATAGAAGCCCATTTAGGATTTAAGGTAGTACCTTTTTGAATATCCTACTACGAATCCCTCATATGAAGATATGAAAGATTCTGCGAGGATTTGGATAACGAATATCCAGAGTATTAAAAACACAAAAATGCATAAAAGAAAACATAAGATGAATAAACACATAGTCACATAATTGCATACTCGTTCAATCGCATAATCGTTCAATTTGACCTATAATTTGTTATCTTTGGACACGGGTATTTAAAGCATACCAGAAACCCAATCCGTGGATTTCCTTTGGCACTTTAAATATTTTCAAGAATCTAACTATGAAGATAGGAAGATCTTAAAAGGAATTCGGTTTGTCCTAATTGAGTTGTTTTGTACATTTTAAAGTGTACAAGGAATTCAATCAGGGCTCCGATGTCAACGAAGGTGTTGATCGTGATCGGCTCAGGACATGAATAGATCAAGATGTCATCAATAATAACAATGACGATCTGATCCAAATAAGGCTTGCAGACTCTATTTATTAAGTTCTTGAAGATGGCTGGAGTATTTGTCAACCTAAAAGGCATGACTGTAAACTCGTAATGGCCATACTTCATGCAGAAAACCGTTTTGGGAATATCTTCTTCGAGAAAACAAAGTTGATGATACCCAAAACGCAAATCGATCTTGGAAAAGCATGAACGCTATGCAGTTGATCGGAGAAATCGTTGATTTAAGGTAGGGGGGATATCGATTCTTGATGGTAAGCTTACTAGGCTTACGTTAATCGATATACATTCGAAAAGATCCATTTTTTTTTCACAAGGAGAACAGGAGTTTCTCCAAGGTGAAAAGTTCGGACGGATGAATCCTTTATCAGACAACTCTTGAAGCTGTTTTGATAATTCTTGCATCTCGAACGGTGCAAGACGATAAAATACTTTAGATTTAAAAGAAACCAGTGTTTGAGGTTCTTAGGGAGATCTCAAGTGATCGTAAAAATGACAGAACCACACGAGTAGTTTTGTCTTTGTGTTGACATCACAAGGTTGAATCAAACATTCATACAATTGCATTAGTTAGAAAATAAAACCACAAATTTTTTATTTATATAACAACCGCATTGTCTTTAAATGTTACAAGATACCAACCAGAGGAAAAACAAAATACTAATTGTTCACTCCTTCAACATTGAGTGCCTCATTGATGTTAAACACTCGACCACGTGCTGGATTCACATTGACGTTGACATTCGCATTTGGGTTTGCGTTAGCATTTGCATTCACCAGTCTTGGGCAGTTGTGGCGGAAGTGACCAATCTCTCCGCAGTTGAAACATGAACCCAGTGGGAATCTCGGAGCATTCCCTTGAACCGGAGCTTGAACCTGAGCAGCCTGATTTTGTCCCAAACGACAAATCTTGGCCAAATGCCCAAGTTTACCACACGTCGTGCATTGCCAGCAAGCTTGTTGTACTGCGTGATGACCGTTGCAGCGTGCACAATAAGGTGCGGTACCGGCATATGCTTTCTTTGCAGGTGGCTGAGCTGGTTGGTTCCGCGGGTTCTGTGCTGTAACAGCAAAATTTTGGGCACCCTTTCGCTTCTTTGATTTCTTTGACGTCTCACCTTCCTTACCCTTCTTGTTTTGGCCTTTCTTGCTATCCTCCTTGTCAGCTGACTGTTTCTTGCCCTTGTCACCCTTCCTGTGTAACTTGTTCTTCCGAATCTGCGACTCAGTCAATGTCGCTGATAACTCGATCGCCTGACGGAGTGTGGCAGGGTTACTACCAGTAAGGATGTCTTGTACCGAGTCAGGTAGGCCGTCGATGTACCTTTCGATAGCTATGTCAAGTGGGGTAACCATTGTAGGGCAAAGCAGACTTAGCTCCTCAAATCTATCAGTATACGCCCTGTGCTCACCACTATCTTGCTTCAACTCATCAAATTCCTTCTCCAAAGCTCGCTGCTCATGACGAGGACAGAATTCCCTCATCATCAGAGCCCTAAGTTCAGCCCAGGTCTGTGCGAGAGCAACTTCCGCACCTCGGTCTCTCATTACCCCATTCCACCATGTAAGAGCCCTCTTCTGAAACACGCTCGAGGAGAACTCGACCTTGCGATTATCCGGGCACTGCACGTGGCGAAAAGTATTCTCAATGCTTTCGAACCACTGAAGAAGCCCAGTTGCTCCTTCAGAACCACTAAACTTGAGTGGTTTAGCCTGGTTGAAATCCTTGTATTTGCATAGCACATTGTTGTTGTTGTTGGCTTGGTTCCATTGAGCAAAGAGGTTTGGGAATTGAGCAGCCATTTGCTGCGCAATGATTTCTGCCAGCTCGGCAGTCTCTATCTGGCTTTCGCGTCGAGGAGGCATTGTCTAAAAGAGGAAACATGAAAGGAAACGAGTGAGAGAATTTAGACGAAAAGAATGAGATGAAACAAATCTGATGAAAGCAAGGATAGTGGTCATTTGTTTGTTACTACAAAGCAACAAACGACCTTGGTGATTAGTCAAAGTAAATAGGTTAAAAATAATGTATCGCGAAGACATGCTCGCCTATAAGTGAACACTCATCCCAAGAATTCCCAGGTAAGCACAACTGGTCTCGCGTCTGATGAGATGTATACGAAGTGCTTGCCTAGACAGAAAACCCAGAATACAGGCATTCACCCTTCCAGTTTGCACGTGTTCACATTATTTAAAACCCAAAACCTTGACGAGATTTTGAAAATTCAAAGGGGTTCAAAACCATATAACAGAGGGTTCAAAACCTTACAATAGAGGGTTCAAAACCTAGAAATTAATCATCCTAGAACAGATGATTAGTTTTCAAAGCGGTTTTGAAATTTATGTTCTTGTTGTGGTCGTCACCTAAGGATAGGTGACGGTATTGTTTTATGACTAAACGCAAGTAAACTCGCGTTAGGGTCCTAAGAAGGTTATAGACTAGGTCAAAGCATTACTAATAACCTAATTCCCTATAACCATTGGCTCTGATACCATCTTTCTGTCACACCCCGACCGCGTAAAACAACAAATCGCGGCGGAAACATCGGGGCGTGTTGCAACAGAATTAATGTTTCATAACCATGGATATCAAAAGTGTTTCGTTTTATTAAACATTGAGTAATTACATCGTCTGGAAAATCTAAATACACTATTTAAACATAGTCTATCATTGTTATTGAGTCACTAAGGCCTTGTCCAGTCCTATGTGAGCATGCATCTTATCAATCGATATCATCCAACAATACCTGAAACATATGTGAAAACGAGGTCAGCAAAGAAATGCTGGCGAGTACATAGGTTTTGTGAAAATAAGATTCATGACTTCTGTTTAAGAAAATGTTTAGTCATGAACCTTGTAATTTGCTTTGTCTTTGTAAATCATTTGAAAAAAAAATAAGTTCGGATGATAAGTATAAATAAGAAAAATATGCATGATTAAATGAATAACCATGTAAATGAGTTTGCATAAGATAAGTTGTTTATAAATCAATGTCTTGTGAAAAGTATGTTATTTGTATAAAATGTTCTATGTCTCAAACTGAAATGATTCAAATAACGCTATGATATGTAATACCATACAAACACTTATATATAGGAAGTACCAGCGGCGTATCCACCATGTTTGTATCATATTACACACGCATCGTTACTTAATCACTTAACCAAACCATACCAAACAATGTAAAATGTCTATGTTTAAATCAATTGTCAAATGTATTGAATAATATGTCAAAGTATTCATGTCAAGATGTAAATCATGTCAAAATGTCTATGTCAAATATCCATGTCAAATGTCTATGTCAAATATCCATGTATGGCAAGTGAAATGTCTCAACTAAACCATATGCACAAAAACAAAGTATTGAAGTAAAACTTGGTTTAAATCAAAGTTATGTTTTGTGAGAAAATGCATGATCAAATGTCAATCATGTTAAAATGTTTACCCAATCGTTAACCCATTTTGTAAAATCGTTCTAGTCGTTCTTGTTTTAATTGTGAAACTTCTTTATGGTCGATTCTCTAATAACATTCAAACCTTCTTGACGCGTTCCTCGCTCCATCTCGCTCTCGCTCTCGTTCTTAACAAACCCTTACCAAAGGATAAGTTAATAATTACAGATTCAGTCGCTACCCACAACCCCCACACATAACAATGGGTGCAGTAAATAACGGGATTTGTCAGATCCTATGGTACCATAACCTAATACTGGTCGGCTTGATCATTGCTAATGAATGTCATTGGTCATGTAAACTACAACCAACAAGTTTGTTCACTTTTTGAAATTGTTATTAGTTTTTGAAATCATTGTATTCGTTCTTGAAATCATTGTTAGCGTTCTTGAAATAATTGTTATTGTTCTTGAAACCACATAGTAATTGTTATTGAAACCATAGTGTAATTGTTCTTGAAACTATTGATAAAACATTTAGCACATATGAGTCACCCCAAAACAGTTGAAAACAGTAAAAGAGGGGAATAATGTACTCGCCTGGGAGTGCTTAGGAGTCTTGAACAACTACCAAGTAAGCTAGAGGAGTCCCGGAAATCAAACGGTACCTAATATAGGTAACTACATAATTAACCCGGACCTAAATCGGAAGACTGGGTAGCAGGAGGGTTTGTAAACCAAATGAGTGTAGGAACTCATATGATATGGTTTAACAAAGCCTACATACTAAATGAAACTTCACCTAAGTATTATCGACCCATCGCGACCCATTAAGGTAACTTATGCTACTTTAACGCGTCGTGCGCGTGAAACGCGTTCGGACCGTCTAACTAGCCCTATGACAAGTGTTATATGCCAAAACATGTTACATAATCAGTTATGTGACAAAAGTTTAGGTTACATATGCTTAATTACCAATTATACATGAAAAGGGTATTCTGGTAATTTACCTAAGGCATATAAACTACTTATCATACAACTACTTAAACGATGTGACCATAGGGTATAACCTCGGAAGGTTATGCCCTATACTAGGGTCACCTAATGTATTTGGTCGGATCCTAATGATCGATCAAACTGGGTCGGGTTCGAAGGTATAAGCGATTTATCAGATCGCTTATCCTACGACCCTAGACAACGTGGTAATCAGTAGGCATAGTCCCAAGGGACTATAACCAACGTGATTACAATCACGTTGCGAAGTTCAAACGAACTTCGCATTGACCATTACTGGTCAACGCTGAAAGTCAAACAAAGTTTGACTTTCTGACTCGAAAAGCAGTAAAATAAGGAAAAGAACGAAAGAATACTTACGAAGGGTCCCCGAATGCTAACCTCGATTCAAAAATCTCAGGTATGAAACAATAGTTTCAACTTAGAGTTTCTCAAATCAAAGTTCTAGTGATTTTAGCAATGGGGGAGGATGGGTATTTATAGGAATACCCGAACCGTTAAGATCGTTTCATGGAAAACGTGCCTTAATCCCATCCGTACATGTGTTGAAATGTCATGGTGTTTAGGTGTTTAAATTCCATCCATACATGTGTTGAAATGTCATGGTGTTTAGGTGTTTAAATTCCATCCATACATGTGTTGAAATGTCATGGTGTTTAGGTGTTTAAATTCCATCCATACATGTGTTGAAATGTCATGGTGTTTAGGTGTTTAAATTCCATCCATACATGTGTTGAAATGTCATGGTGTTTAGGTGTTTAAATTCCATCCATACATGTGTTGAAATGTCATGGTGCCTAAATTCCATCCTTATCCGCTGACTAAGCAAGTTAGAATGTGTGGTTGTGAATTAAACAACGGCTAATACATCGAATCTGGTCCTGAATGCGAAAAACGATCCAAATGACGTGACGAATGGATTTTTCTTATGGCGAACACTAAAATAAAATATTTTAGTGCTAACATATTTTTTTTTGGATGTCCGGATGTATTCAGAACGTAAGTTATGCGCGAAAATGCAAACTTGTGCACTTTTTGACACTTTTAGTCCCTGAATAACCCAAAAGTTTATTTTAGCACACCGAACCCCTCAAAGCCTATTTCTAAGCTATGTAAAGGATATTTATGGTATGTTTAACTTATGGTCATGTTCCGGAAGGTCTGTTACAGTTCAAATTGGCATACTTTCGCAGTTTGTCAAATTTAGTCCCTGTAAGCGATTAAACTTTGATTTCACCACACCAAACCTTCCAAAACTTATATCTAAGTTATGTAAAGGTTATTTAAGGTATGTTAAGCCTATGTCACTATTCCGGAGTGTTTGTTGCATTAAACTGGTTATATTTACGCATCAGTGCGCGTATAACCTTCCAGAAAGCGATTTAGAGTTTGAAATCGAACAAAAATTGATATGTGCAAATGATACACATATTTTTACAAATCCCAAGTATGAAATACAATATTTCATTGGTTTGGTATTTGTTTGATGGCCGTGGAGGCACAGGTGTTACATAGGCCATGTGGTAAACAAGGATGGGATTCATGTTGATCCATCCAAGGTTGACTCAATCAAGAACTGGCCTGCGCCCCGTACACCAAAAGAAATCCGCCAATTCTTGGGTTTGGCAGGATATTACAGAAGGTTTATCAAAGACTTCTCCAAGATTGCGCAACCTCTCACTTCACTAACTCAGAAGGGTGTCATCTATCGTTGGGGTGATGCACAAGAGTCCGCATTTCAACATCTAAAGGATAGACTTTGTAGCGCGCCTATCCTCTCATTGCCCGAAGGCACCGATGATTTTGTGGTTTATTGCGACGCTTCCATCCAAGGACTTGGTTGCGTATTGATGCAACGTGACAAGGTCATTGCCTACGCATCGCGCCAACTTAAAGTTCACGAAAGAAACTACACTACTCACGATCTGGAGCTGGGAGCAGTGGTATTCGCGCTTAAGATATGGAGACATTACCTGTACGGTACCAAGTGCACCATTTACACCGATCACATGAGTCTCGAGCATATCTTCAAGCAAAAGGAGTTAAACATGCGTCAACGCCGATGGGTTGAGCTCTTGAACGATTACGAATGCGCGATCAGGTACCATCCGGGCAAAGCCAATGCGGTGGCAGACGCCCTCAGTCGAAAGGATACCATACCTAGGCGTGTACGTGCTTTACAGCTTACCATCCAATCCAACCTTCCCGCTCAAATTCGAGATGCTCAAGTTGAAGCATTGAAAGCAGAAAACATCAGGGCCGAGTCCCTACGAGGATCGAGGCAACGGCCGGAACCAAAGGAAGACGGCGCCTACTATGTTAACGGACACATCTGGGTTCCACTTTATGGAGACCTACGCGAGCTTGTGATGGATGAAACACACAAGTCTCGTTATTCGGTACATCCTGGTTTGGATAAAATGTACCACGACCTCAAGACTACGTATTGGTGGCATGGCATGAAAGCCCACATAGCAACCTACGTCAGCAAGTGCTTGACTTGTGCGAGAGTCAAGTCTGAATATCAGAAATCATCAGGCCTACTTCAACAACTGGAGATCCCGAAATGGAAATGGGAGCAAATTTCCATGGATTTCGTGACCGACCTACCCAGATCTCAACGCGGAAACGATACCATTTGGGTGATCGTAGATCGACTGACCAAGTCTGCACATTTTCTTGCTATCAAAGAAACGGATAAGTTTTCTACTCTTGCAGACATTTATCTAAAGGAAGTGGTATCAAGGCACGGAGTGCCAACCTCTATTATATCTGATCGTGACGCACGTTTTACTTCTGAACTGTGGCAAGCAATGCACAAGTCCTTTGGCTCACGTTTAGATATGAGCACCGCTTATCACCCGCAGACGGATGGGCAATCTGAACGCACCATCCAAACCCTTGAAGACATGCTTAGGGCATGTGTAATCGATTTTGGTAATGGCTGGGAAAGGCACCTCCCGCTAGTGGAGTTTTCGTACAACAACAGCTACCACACCAGCATCCAAGCCGCTCCGTTTGAGGCATTGTACGGACGCAAATGCCGATCACCTCTCTGTTTGGCAGAAGTTGGTGACAGCCAAATCACTGGCCTAGAACTTGTGGTAGATACCACCGAGAAAATTGCTCAGATACGACAGCGAATGGCGGCAGCTCGTGACCGTCAGAAAAGCTATGCTGATAAGGGAAGAAAACCACTCGAGCTCCAGGTTGGGGATCGAGTGCTACTCAAAGTCTCACCTTCGAAAGGTGTAGTCCGCTTTGGCAAACGAGGCAAACTCAATCCGCGTTATGTCGGACCATTCGAAGTCATTGAGAAAATTGGCAAAGTCGCCTACAGGTTGGATCTACCTGAAGAACTCAGCGGAGTTCACAATGTTTTCCATGTGTCGAATCTGAAGAAGTGTCTGTCAGATGAGACCCTCATAGTTCCTCTGAAGGAACTCACTATCGACGACCAACTGCGATTCGTCGAGGAACCTGTAGAGATTACGGATCAAGATGTTAAGATCCTCAAGCATACCAGGATACCTCTGGTCCGAGTTCGTTGGAATGCTCGTCGTGGCCCAGAGTATACCGGGGAACGAGAAGACCAAATGAAACTCAAGTATCCCCAACTGTTTAAGAAAAACACAACCACTACTGAGGCTGAAGCTACTGCAGAATTTCGGGACGAAATTCCAAATCAACGGGGGGATGATGTGACACCCCAGGAAAATCAGGAAAACAACGCAACTTAACTAGCTTCCTCAGTAATCACGCGCTAAATTTCGGGACGAAATTCTCTTAACAGGGGGAGAATGTGACAACCCTCAATTTACATGTATTCCGTACAATTTATTTAATAATAATTTAAGTGCTTGGTGACTGTGTTGAAATATTTAACTGCTCTCTGATTACTGAACTATACTTACATGAGCATGTTAACATACTGGTAGTATACAGAAAAGTCACTAAATGCTCCGGTATATTTTTCTATGTGTTAGGAATTTATTTCGTTACAAAAATATATAAATAAGACACTTTACGGTACAATTAAACACTTTAACGGAACAGTATCCGACCGAACAACCGGACATTACCCGGGACACCAAATATTTGTCAAAAACGTTATTTAATTATTCTTGGCTAGTCGTGATCCCTGTTTACCTAAACACCCACTAATCTCCTTACTAACTAGTTGATGGAATTATGTACTTTGAATGGAACTTGTATTTACCAACTAAGTTACAAACTTACATCAAGCCCCCCCCCCCCCCTAAACCGATTTCGGTTCACAAGTGGACCCACAAGGATCCCCACAATATTTCTTTGATTTGTTCTACATCTTATTTGATTGCTTACTTGATAGAGTGGACAAGATATTAGAAAGGATCCTTATAATTATGAAGTGCATCCTACACAATCATTCCATAGATTCACACTCAACCCTCATCACTCTACTCTCTCTCTCTCATTCGGTTCATCACAACCGAATCCACCACCCTCACCTTTACACATTCATCTTCTTCATTTACATATTCCCTACAAAGCTTGAAGTCCATCAATGGAGGTTGCAACTTGAGGGGATTTCAAAGGAACTTGTTTCTAGCTTTTTCACCATCTTGTTCTCAACTTATCTTCACTAGAATCGTCCCTAGCTATAAGCTAGTAGTAAGTCCCTTGTTACACTCTTGTTAATCTTGTTTCATCTCGATGCTATGATCAAAAGGGTGTAGTATGTTTACAACTAAAATGCAAGAACACTAAAAATATAAACATAAAGGTTACATGAAGTTTACTTGTATATGAAATGCTATTAGATGATGTTGTCATGGGTATGTTGTTGGTTTAGGGTTGGTTAAATCATACTTGATGGTTGATTGTTGGTTTCTTGTTAAATCCATTGTTCGGACACTCGTTGATGCGATTTAGTAATGCTTAAACCACGAAACAGCATTCTGATGTGCTTTTACAGCCGCATTCAACAGACCGTAAACAGACTTTAACAAATCGGAAAACGGAATTTCTGAAGCCTAAATCGGGTCTTTTCGAAAAACGAAGAAAATGGCGCTGGAATCGTATTTTTTTGAGGTCGTTTACTATTTTAAAAGTCGGTTTTCGTGACAGTAGCTAAGGCTGATTTTTACTGCAGTAAAATGGGCTGTACATTTTCGGTCGTAATTTGAAACCTGAATTGAACCAGCCCCTAAAATTCATACCATAGATAGTCACTGATGTATTTGTGACCCTCTAACTGGAATTTTGTCAAACGGACTTCCGAGGAATTTTAGACGAATTATTCCGTGAACTGCAATCTGAATGTAGTAAATCTGATTGCAGTCCGGTAAACGAATTTCTATAAATTACTGATAATGAACTGGACCCCGATATTTTTACACAATAAAACATGGAATGTTTAAGACATCCTGTAAAAATTTGGGAATTTTTGGAATAATTTAACTATTTTATTTAAATGTCCGAAAACAGCCGGTTTCGAATATTAATGCTGAATTGACATAAGTTGTGACTTGCGTGTCTAAATGTCGAGTATGCTATCGGTGAATTATCTAACATGTTATATGTGTTACGTGCAATATCGTATGTTTGTTTATGAGTGGGGAATGGATGGGAAGTTCATATGGGCATAAATCGTTAAAGTGTGTACCTGTTATGTGGACGAAGTAATGTGCAAATAAACCATACGTAGGATACGTGTTATGCATGAGAAACTGATTGTTATCCATACCTTATTAGGACGTGATTGACCGACCTTGACTGTTAACTATATTTGAGAACCTAACCGAGCAAACCGAGGTGAGTTCACACTCTTTCTAAGGCATGGGGTTCCCAGGGGTTGGGAATGGGATTGAATAACTACTTGTACTATCATTACTATTAAACTACTTTTTACTGTCCTCGGATCGAACCGGTGACCTCAAGAAGGGTCTGGGTGAGGCTGGCCAACTGGGCTACCCCAGAAGGTTTTAAAACAATTATGTGATTATGTGTTATGTGCTTTCTTTTATGCATTTTGTGTTTTTGAGTAATCTGGATATTCGTTATCCAAATCCTCGTAGAATCTTCCATATCTTCACATGAGGGATTCATAGTAGGATATTCAAAAGGTACTACCTTAAATCCTTAATGGGCTTCTACGTAAAAGTTAAGACCCTTGAATTATATAGTACCATTCCATAATTCAAAGAGACCCTTTGAGTGGTCTTGTCAAAAAGATCGATTCAGGATCTGGTTAAGAATGACATGTGATGCTATAGCTGAAAAGACTCCTTGATGGTCTATTTAAAAAGATCATTTATTGATTCAATTAAAAAGGACCCTAGGATGATCTAGTCACACTCATCACAGGTTTGTTCATTGTTTTCTTCCTCTACACATTATAAAATGCACTGTGCGGACTATGCAAGGAATTACGTAATTATGGACGCGTACATAATTAAGAAATTCAGTGCATAGGAGCCCAGTAAGATTATTATGTGTAAGAACCGATAGTGGCAATAATAACGAAACGTGAACAATGTAATGGAGGTACGGTGGTCGCACCAATAACGCTTTATATACTTGTATATAAGTGTCCCTCTTACATTGCAAGCATGATGTTATTAAAGTTACTAGAAGTTCAGGACTCTAACCAGTATTGTTTGATCTTTTCAAGTTCATATTTCAAGCTCTCACAAGTTTCCTCTAGATAAATTTCGGGACGAAATTTCCTGAAGTAGGGGAGACTGTGACACCTGTGCCTTCACGGCCATCAAACAAATACCAAAATCAATGAAATATTGTATTTCATACTTGGGATTTGTATAAATATGTGTATCATTTGCACATATCAATTCTTGTTCGATTTCGAGCTCTAAATCGCTTTCTGGGAAGTTATACGCGAACTGGTGCGTAAACACAGTCAGTTTAACGCAACAAACACTCCGGTGTGTCGAAATCAAGTTTATTCGCTTACAGGGACTAAAATTCGACAAACTGCGAAAGTATGCCGATTCGTACTGTAACAGACATTCCGGAACTTGATCATAAGTTAAACACACCCTAAATATCCTTTACATAGCTTAGAAATAAGCTTTGATGGATTCGGTGTGCTAAAATAAACTTTTTGGTCATTCAGGGACTAAAAGCGTTAAAAAGTGCATAAGTTTGCATTTTCGCGCATATCTTACGTTCTGAATACATCTGGTCATCCAAAAATTTATGTAATCATTAAAATATTATATTTTAGTGACTAGCATGATAAAATTCCTTTCGTCGTGTAATTTGGATTGTTTTTCGCGTCCGTTCGTGTTTCGTCGTAATTAACCGAACAACGCAACCGTACGACCATACGAACCGACATCCGAGATGTTTTTGAGCATGTTTCAAGTTCCCTATACTTTAACTTCATTTTAGAGCTTTGAAATGAGGTTAACGGGGTTTAAACGCATCAAAATAGGCCTTAAACATGTGCAGGGACCAAAACTGTAATATATTAGAAACTTTCTGGAACTGGCACATGGTGGCGCTGTGCCACCACCATAAGGCCTTGCCGTGGCGCGACGCCACGGCCCTATCTAGGCAGAAACTCAGTTTCAGCAATTGCAGGTCCATTTTCAGCATTTATCCTGAAGATTAGGGGCTATTTTGTAACCTTTGCAATACCATTTGATGGTTTTGTGGCACCCCTAGTATTCCAAAACCTTGTGCAACTTGGACGGTCCAGATTGATGCTCGTTTATCTAGGAACGATCCTAACGGTTCTTGGTTTTCTATAAATACCCAACCCCCACCTCCATTTTCATTCACACTTGATCTGATTGATCTCTAAGTTGAGGTGCTTTACACTTCATACCTGAGAATAATCAGATCAAGACTCCATTGCTTGGACCCGTTGTAAGTCCTCTTTCGTTCTTTTATGCGTTTTAGCACGAAAGTCAAACTTTGTTTGACTTTATGCATTGACCAGTTTATGGTCAACACGAAGTTCGTTTGAACTTCATAACGTGAGCGTAATCACGATGGTTTTAGTCTCTCGTGACTATACCTACTGATTACCACGTTATTTAGGCATAGTGACGAGTCGTAGTTTCGGCCAGAATTCGCGTTTATGCGTATTTTGTAACCAAACTACTCTTGGGTATCAAAACCGTTTGTTTTGATACCAAACCTGTTTTCAAACCTTGTTAAACATGTTTTAACATTATTAGCTCGTCACTTTAGGTTTAGTGCTTAAATAGGGTCTTAAAGGTAAGCGGTCTAAACAACCGCTTAGACTTTCAAACCCGACCCGTTTGGTCGATTATTAGGATCCGACCAAACACATTAGATGACCGTAGTTGTATAGGGAATAACCTTCCAAGGTTATACCTTGGACACTTTGTTTAATTTTGTATGATAGGTAGTTTATATGCCTTAGGAAAATGACCAAAGTGCCCTTTTTACGCATAAATTCATTTTAAGCATATGTAACCAAAATTTTGACATCTAAACTGATTAGGCAACATTATTAGACATGTTAAGGCATATAATACTTGTCATAGGGCTAGTTAGGCGGTCCAAACGCATTTTACGTGAACGACGCGTTAAAGTAGCATATATAGAATCACCGGGGTAACCCTTTACCCAAAAAAAAGTAGCATAAACTACCTAAACGGGTCGTAATGGGTCGTAAGCACTTAGGTTAGGTTTCCTTTTAGAATGTAGGCTTTGTTAAACCATATTACATGAGTTCCTATACTCATTTGGTTTACATAACCTCATTCTATCCGATCTCCCGATTTAGGTCCGGTTATTAACGTAGTTACCTATATTAGGTGCCGTTTGATTCCGTGATCCCTCTAGCTTTGCTTGGTTGTTGTTCAAGACTTCTAAGCACGCTCAAGTGAGTACATAGTCCCATCTTTTGCTGTTTTTCAATCATTTTGGGGTGAAACACATGTGCCTACTTGTTACTTTCGTGCTTTCCATGTTTTCATATCATATGCTTCTTATGTTCATTAGTACACTTATAGTACATGATTTCATTATGTCTTTGCTATGTATGTTCATTAAGTGCATACTTAGTACATTGTTTTACATCACATTTCTGTTGCATATGTTCTCGTAGCATATGGACACATTGAATTACATTACATTCCTGTTGCATATGTTCTTGTAGCATATGGACACATTGTTTTACATTTCTACTTGGTATGTTCACTTAGCATACTAGGTACATTATTTTCATAAAACATGCTTACATTTGGTATAACATTTGGTTTGTTTAACGAAACTAATACATTCATTAACACCGATCATGCCGCTCGGTAGTAGGTAGTGGTACCATAGGACTTGACAACTCCCGTTCCTGAAATCCTACGTTTGTTTGGACTTAAGGAATGACCGAATCCGAAAACATTTTTGGTAGACCTTGACATTGTTTAGGGTTTATCTTACAGTCTCAAGGCTTGGATGTAGACGTTTAACATTACCGCATAGATGTTTGTATCAGTAAAGCAAGCATTATTTTACAAAACATAACTTTTGATTATAATTTATCAAATGCATTGTTTTGTACATTTCTTTCTTATATGGTTGAGTAAATGCTTTTAATCAATAAATGCTTTTATTCACTATACATTACATTTGGTTATACATGAACATTTTTACATTGATGGTTTTTTTGATAAGTGATTTAAGTAACGAGGCGTGTGTAATATGATAAAAGCATGGTGGATACGCCGCTGGTACTTCCTATATATAAGTGCTTTTATGGTATTACATATCGTAGCATTACTTAAACCATTTCAAGTTTGACATAATACATTTTACACTCATATCATATCTTCATGAAACATTGTTTTACAAACAACATATTTTATACAAACTCATGTTACTTGGTTATTCATTTCATTATGCATTGTTCTTTTATATTATCTGATTTCTTATCACTTTTCTATGATTATAAAGGAAAACATTTTACAAGGATCATGACTGACTTTTCTAAACATCTTTTCTAAACCTATGTATCTCACAGGCATTTTTATGCTGACGTACCTATTTTCACATATGTTTCAGGAAATGATGCATAGGATTGATCAAGTTACACATAGGCAGACTCGGGCCTTAGTGAGAATAAAAGATGCAAGACTAGTTAATTATGTTATGCTTCCTTGTTGTTAAGACATTGTAATTTCTTTTAATCAATCAAACAACATTTAAATTTCCATGTGTTATGAAACAATGATTCTGTTACAACACTCCCCGACGATTCCGCCACGATTTGTTGTTTACGTGGTCGGGGTGTGACACCCAAGGCGAGGAACTGGGTCGAATAAAGCCCCTATCCAGTAACTCCTGTAGTTGATTAGACAGCTCCTGCAACTCTTTAGGAACTAAACGATAGGGAGCACGAGCAATTGGGGCCGCTCCTCGCGCAAGGTCAATCTTAAATTCCACTTGGCGGTGAGGAGGTAAACCAGGAAGCTCCTCGGGAAACACATCGGTAAATTCGCGTACAACTGGCAGATCCTCGATCTTTCTTTCCTCTGACGGAGTGTAAGTAACAAGTGCCAAAATAGAAGGATACCCCTTTCGTAGACATTTCTGCCCTTGCATAGCTGAAATAATACCAACCATCGCACCACTGCAATGTCCCTGAACCGACAATGGCTCCCCACCAGGGATAGGGATACGCACAATCTTTTCCTTACACAGAATCTCAGCTTGGTGTTTAGACAGCCAATCCATACCAACCACTATATCGAAACTACCGAGGGTAACAGGAAGGAGATCGATATCAAACACTTGACCCACGAGATCTAGTTTACACCCAAAAAGGACATGCGAAGCTTCTATCGTTTTACCATCGGCCAACTCTATTACATGCTTAACCTCTAAAGGTGTGGGAGTTAGCCCTAATCGCTGACTAAACTCTAGAGACACATAACTCCAATCGGCACCAGAATCAAATAACACAGATGCAATAAGATTGTTCACAGAAAACGTACCAGTCACGACATTGCCATCGTTCCTCGCATCCCCAGCACCGATCGTGAATACCCTTCCACAAGCACTGTTGCCCCCATTGTTGCCGTTGTTGTTGTTGTTTCCAGCATTGTTGTTGTTCTGATGGTTGTTGTTGTCGTTGGCATTCTGGTTCAACTGAGGGAAATCCCGTTTAAAGTGGCCCTCATCCCCACACTAAAAACACCCCTTCTTGAAACCCTGATTCTGATGGGGTTATTGCCTTTGCTGTCGCTGGTACTGCTGATTTTGTTGCTGTTACTGCTTTGGCTGCGGGGCTCTACAGTCTTTGGCCTCATGGCCCACTTTCTCGCACCTACGGCAAGCCCGGACACACTGCCCATAATGATGATAGCCACACTTGTTGCACTACGGCTTCTTCCCAACATAAGAGCCCTAATTCTGATTACTGCCCTGGCCTTGATTAACTGAAGACGACTGACTGAAACTACGGTTGTTGCTATTGTCAGGCCTTTTCTGAGATTGACTCGCGCTGGTTGCTTTGTCAGCGTCGCTCCATTTCCGCTTATTATCACCAGCAGGCGTAGTAGTTGTGGTTGTAGCAGCAGTAGTGGCAGAAACACGCGGTGGTAGAGAACCACTCTCCACCTCCTGATCGGTGATCTTGTGAGCCAAACGAACAATCTAAGGCAAGTTGTTGAGGTTTGCTGCAGTAACCAAACCCTTCACTCATGGTGCTAATCCCTTGATGAACAATTCTATTCTTCGGTGCGGAGGTCGGGACAAGTTCGGGCACATGGTAGCCAACTCATGTGACCGTTTCACATACGCTTCAATCTCTGATCCCACCATCTTCAGATCGTAATACTCATTCTCTAGTTTCTGTATCTCATAACGAGGACAATACTCCTCCCTTATCAGCTCCTTAAAATCATCCCAAGTAGTGGCATTTGCCACGTCGATGCCCAACATCTGAACCTGGGCATTCCACCATGTAAGGGCACCATCCTCGAGTGTGCTCGTAGCATACTTCACCCTGTCCCTAGCAGGACAGTTACACATAGCAAATACCGATTCTGCCTTCTCAAACCATCGTAGGAGTCCTACAGCCCCTTCAGTCCCACTGAAGGTCTGTGGCTTACAATCCATGAACATCTTGAACATACAAGTAGGTGGATTGTTTTGGTTTTGCGCATGCTGACCTAGTGAACGAAAGAAAACACATTACAGGGTAAGAGTCGTGTACGCGACACAAGATTAAAGAGTGTTTGGCACATTTCGTACCAGCTTGGTAGGCTGCCAGAGCCTCAGCCACACGAGTGTTGATTAGGTTTGTCAGCTCAGCTTGGGTCATCACGATGTGACCACGCCCATGACCTCGTCCACTCATGATTCTATATAAGGAGAGGGGACAAATTTAAGAGTCGAGTTGAGGTAAAAGTCAAGTATCACGTTAAAGTCTACAACTACCAAGTTCACACACAATAGGGCAGAACCCTTCTCACACTCGTTAAGCCTCACTGGGACTTACATGCACCTCACGTTATTATTATGTGTGCACCCATAATAATAAGGCAATTTGCATGCTCATCTCAGTGCCTCTTAACTTGCGCTAGAAGTTTCCCCACACTCAAATAGCACAACGAAAGGTATCACAGGATTACGACTCACATAAGTCGAAGAGTAGTGTCACACTATCAAGTCACCATAGTATCTAGTATGTCGTTTCATGCAAGTTGTGAGTGTGTGACTACTAAACAAGTAACGCATAAAGTAAACAGAAGACGAACCTTGCAATCTGGAGCTGAGTGTCATGGTCGATTTTCGAAGTTGTTCGGCTATAGTCTGGTTTTATAAAATCGTTTTAAAACCTAGTTCACTACCAGTGGCTCTGATACCAAACTATCACACCCCCAAAATACCACATGCGGAATCACCGCGGGATGTGTGACGTACCAGGATTCAAGCCACCAATGACATTGAACCACGCATAATATTTAAATAAAACATTCCATTAATTGCCAAATATAAAACCAAGTCATAAGTTTAAACCATAGGAAACGTTCAGCGGAAGCATATAATAAATTGTTAAACAACTGTTCCAAGATAAGTGTTCAAAGCCAAGGTAATAAATATATCCAAGAATCTCGATCCATGACCACTCTAGCACTCCCAGATAGCAAGTCCATAGTCCGAAATCTAACGACCTGCAAGCATGTAGACAAGTGTGTCAGACAACGCTGGTGAGTTCAAAGTTTTGTTAACGCGTTTAGTTACCAGATACGTGTGTAAAACTGTTCAATGTTTCGTTTTGATGTTGTTATTAACTCGATTACCACAAATGGCTACAAGATGTGTTTGCCCAACCCCAATGCCTCTATCAAAGCATTGGTCAAGTGGTCAAGGTAATTAGTTCACGCCCGTCCTCCTCGGTACGGTGTGAGGGTGCCAATCCTCATAGCGCTATCAACTAAATACCTCGTTGCCTCCCCGGCAACTATCGGTAGATGTAAGGGGTCTTATATGATAGAAACTGAGTATAATAACAAACATCCCATTAACCTGACATTCCTCCCTGGAATGTTACCCGATATCCCTCCCCGGGATGCACGCTTGGAAAAGAGCAGTGAACTCACCTTGGTTTGCTCGGTAGAGTTAATTACTTGTTCACACTTAGACAGTTACACCCTAATGTATTCAAGCACTCGTAATCAGTTTTCATTCACGTATAGTCATAGTGTGCATACAAACTACCACAGCAGTTATTCAACTCATATAATCCCACAATTCACGTATATGCTCCGAAACAATGCTTAACAGTTGTGTGTACCATACTAGGTGTACGAACCAGATTATGTCACTTGATCATTAGTAAACATCATTAACAGTATTCGGTAGATAGCATTAACAGTAGACAATAGATATCATTAATAATAGACATCGTGGTTTATTAACATATTCATAATCATCCATCATTAACAGTAGATACGATAGCATATTCATTCACTATTATGCATGTAGTTTACTCAACCACCAAAACCTACTATCCATGCAAACTGTCCCCGGCGAAACTCCCCGTGCGACGAAACACTAAGGGTTTCGTCAAGTTACCATGTGACGAAACTTACCAGGTTTCGTCGAGATATAGTGTGGCGAACCTCCTAGGTTTCGTGGAGTTAACATTTACAGATCCAATGATTACAGTTTGAGATGTTCTAGAACCCTAATCCCCATCGTCAACAGTTTCGCCGAACACATAGATCGATCATTCAATTCTCAGTTATCAACGACATGTAACAAATGCCTTAATGATTCTAATACACATATCATCAACCTATCATTATTGATCATCATTCATCATAACAGTTAGTATGAATTCATCATTATAACCCTAATAGTTCATCAATTATGTATATCATCAGAATCACATACAAGTTTAATCCAATAACGATCATAGAAACACATCATCCCTAATCTCATAGTCATAGATTGAAATAGCCAATCAATCAAATAAACATCATTCACACAATTCCTTATATCACAACACTACAAATCTGGATTAATCTATCGATCGGACCCAGATACTAACCGTAGTATCGGAAAGATAAGTTTGATTCACGGGAAAAAGACTTCACAAGATAATGGGGGTAGGGATGAGGTTCTAGTTGATGAAGTTGCTGTAGATAATCTTTTGGATGAAATACCAAGGTACATGGATGCTAAACTGGATGAAAAAAAAGCTGAGGGTGCAAGCACACCCAGTAACGACGGTTGTAATGGGTACTGTTGTTGCATGGAATATTAGGGGGTTGAACCGCTCTCTCAAACAAAAGGAAGTTCGGCAACTTATCAAGGATAATCATGTTCAAGTGTGCGCTATTATTGAGACTCATGTTGATGGTTCGATGGTTAATGATGTGTGTAAAAGAGTATGTTCTTCGTGGAGCTGGGCATCGAATGCTACTTGCTGCAATAAAGGGACTCGTATTATGGTGGGTTGGGACGATAAATTGGTGGATGTAATGATTCTTTTTCAGTCCGATCAGGTTATTCATTCGCAGATTGAGTTCAAAATAGATAAAAAGTCTTTCTTTTGCTCTTTTGTGTATGCTGATAATAACTACAAGAAAAGAAGAGAGTTATAGAGAGATTTATGTATGCATCACTTGATTGTTCGGGATAAACCTTGGGCTATAATGGGTGATTTCAACTCTATTTTGTTCCTAGAGGATTCTCTTGCGGGAACCTCAATGGATAATATAGGAACAAGAGAGTTTAAGGATTGTGTTAATGCTATAGAGGTGTTCGATGTGAACAGTTCGGGGCTTCACTACACTTGGACGAACAAACAAAAGAAAGGGAATGCAATTTTTAAGAAGTTGGATCGAGTGCTAGGAAATACCATTTTTGTTGACAAGTTTCCTGATGCGGCGGCGTGTTTCCTTCCGTATCGTATATCGGATCATACTCCAATTAATCTGGTTCTGCCGAACGTGGAAAGAGGTAAAGCAAAGCCGTTTAAATTTGTTAATTTAATAGCTGATAAAAGTGGGTTCCAAGACTAGGTTAAACGGATTTGGGGGATGGAAGTAAGGGGCTATTCTATGTTCCAAGTTGTAAAGAAACTAAGACTCTTGAAGGCCCCGTTGCGTAAACTTATGTTTAATCTAGGGAATTTGCATGAGAAGGTTAAATTGGCCAGGAAAACACTGGATGAATGTCAGGTTGAGCTAGATATGAAGCCAGGTGACGATGAGTTGATTACTAAGCAGGCTCAATTGTTACAAGGATACAAAGAGGCGGTTCATGATGAGGCTCTATTTTTACAACAGAAGTCGAAGGTAGATTGGCTTTCGTTGGGAGATGTGAACACAAAATACTTTCATAATGTCGTAAAAGCAAAGAATCATCGTAGCAAAATTTATTATATTCGAGATGCGGTAGGTAACGTGTATGAGGGAAGTTCGGTGCCTCAAGCGATGGTGGAACATTACACTGATTTTTTTGGTACGAAAGGTAATGTTAATCTTCATCCAACCCTTGATTTGTTTCAAAATGTGTTGTCGCCAGAGAGAGCTAATAATATGATTAGACAAGTTACGGAGGAGGAGATTAAAACAGCAATGTTCTCTATAGCTGGGAATAAGGCTCCGGGTCCTGATGGGTATACGTCAATCTTTTTTAAGAAGTCATGGGATACTGTTGGACCAGATATTTGTACGGCGATTAAGGATTTCTTTAGCAATGGTCTTCTTCTTAATCAGTTAAATCATACGATTATTTCATTAATCCCCAAGGTTACTACTCCATCTCTGATTACTGATTATAGGCCAATCGCGTATTGTAACACGTTATATAAGTGTATTAGTAAGATTATATCTAATCGAATCAAAGAAGGGTTAGGAGAGATTGTTAGCATGAACCAATCTGCGTTTGTTCCTGGGAGACGAATATCAGATAACATCCTGTTAACTCAGGAGTTAATGCACAACTATTGTCACACCCTCAAAATCCACATTCGGAGTGTTACCGCGAGGCGTGTGACTGACCAGGATCTTAGCCACTAATTATTTTGAACGGATTAGTTATTGTTATAAACATTAGCATAATTAGTGACCTAATTTAAATTTTCCAAAACATAGTTTAAGTTCACAGCGGAAAGGGGAAGAAAACACATCAAAATTGAAAACCACAAGTTTGTTATCATGATACTTACGAACCACGCACTCCATCCGATTGCAACGTCCATCCAGAGCTGTATCGAGCAACCTGCAAAGCATGCAGTAGAGTGTCAACATAACGTTGGCAAGTTCACGTGTTTGTAGGGACTAATCGGTATTAAATAGTAGGGACTTGAGTGATAGAGTTTCATTTAGTGTTGCTCGTTGCATTTCCGTACAAACAATAATTAACTAAGAGTCCCGCATAAGGGGAGAAAAGTAGTTTGTATCCCTCACAAGGGGATAGCGTTGTTATCCCACACAAGGAGATAGAAATACTGTATCCCGCACAAGGAGATAGTAAGCAATCCCAAACCAGGAAAAGTGTTTCGTTTCGTTTCCCAACCACCGGGAACGCATGCTTTAAGTAAAAAGTAGTGAACTCACGTTTGCTTTGCTCGGTTGACAATTTACTTATGTTATGTTGGTCAACCATACCCTATTATGGTTTATAAATATTTATTAGGTTCGTATGCAAGTAACGTCACGTATAAATTACACATATCTAACACGTAGCATGTAAATCCACATTTCACATAGTACACACATTTAGCATAATGGTACAGTAGTTGTAACAGTAACACGTATCATACCAGTATATATGTTATTGGGCCTATCCTAACGCATGAATAATTGATCAGCAACAGTTAAACAACAACAATAGTACGCAGTCCATAACACCCATTTACGAGGCCCATTAACTAAGCAGAGCGGTCCAGTCGAAACCGGGTGGTCTCGACTCGAGAGCAAGAGGTCTCGAGTCGCAACCACGAGTTCTTGAGTCGAAACCAGATGGTCTCGAGTTGTGAACATTCGATTCGCAACCGTAAAGGTCTCGAGTCCGGTCTCGAGTCCGGTCTCGAGTCGAGATCAGGAAATCTCGAGTCGCAACGTGCTGGTCTCGACTCTTGGAACGCCTTTTCAGGTTTTAAGTTGATGATTGATGGTCTCGAGCCGCAACACTGAGGTCTCGACTCGTTTCATGCTGATGTTTCTAGAATTTTCAGAATAGTACTATCCAATCAAAATTCATAAGCATGTACTACCCAATCAAATTTCATTATCATATTTTATTCTACCGTACACTTACCAATTCAGATCAAACAACAAATTTCAAATATTTTCAATAATCTTCAATCAGTTCATCACGTAGGGTTTTTCACATCATTTCTATTTTATTAAAGCATGGCACTACATTCATCATACCACAAAAACACACCCCCTTTCTATTTCACAGTTTACATCCACCAAGAATTCAAGACAAGCAATCAGACTTCAATTAATTAGCCTATCTTTTGGAAATTTTATCACCATATGTTATATATATTTTTCTTCAAAAAATCACACAATTCTAAATTGGTAGGTTTGCACAGTTCTCATACTTATCAAAATAACTCTGTTATCATAATCAATCGCATACATAAGGTCATGAAGTTCAAAATGCAGAACAATAGACTGGATGATCATTTACTGACCGAAAGTTTATAAAAATGCATATTAGCACCTACTGACCAAACATTCATACACATGTTCTCATTTTACAATCAGAATCAAATAGGAAGTAAGCACTAATGACACAAGAGTTACAAATCAAAATCACATATACTCCCAACAGTTATCAACCGCAAATTACTCAACCAAATCCATAATAGACATATAATCACAACAGGTTCAAGCATTTAGGACCTTATGTATTCATAAAACAAACAAGCAGCCAACCATTGACAAGATCGAAACATAAGTGAACTGACCGAAGTTTTGTGGGTGTGACCCGAGACTTAACTCGAAAGACCAGCTAATCCCGAAAGAAACCAAAACTGGCCTGAATCCGCTGTTGAGCGTAAATCCGACCCGAGCCGGTGAGCCCGACGGAAAGACGTGAGGACTGCCACCACCGTTGCTGCTCTAGACGGCTCCACCGCCGCCGGACCACAGCCGATCACGTCTTTCTCTCTCTTAGACTCTTCTGTTCCTCTCTGTTTCGTTGTTGCACCTAGGTGAGTAGAGTGTGGAGGGAAAAGGGGCCGTGAGTGTGGGTGACTGTGTGGTCGTTGGAGATGTGCTCCGGTCATCGGTTCAGCAGAGAAGGAGGGGAGGTGAAGGTGAAGTGGATTTGCGTGTTGGAGAGAGGAAGGAAGAGGGTGTGGCTGGGGCTTTTGCGGGTGTTCGCCGGAAAACGAGGCACCGGAATATGCTCCGGTTGCCAGAAATCGCCTGATCGAGAGAGGAGGGGTGTGCAGTTGGTGTGAGAGGTTTTAGGGTTTTCATTTTGAATATTAGAGAGGGTGAGGTTTTATGAGGGATTTATGTATGTTAGGGTTTAGTGTGTAGAGAGATTGGGTTGGGCCTAGCCCAAGTGCGTATGGATCATATAAAATTACGGGTCTCTCAATTAACGAAACTAGCCCGAGTAATTTAAAATTAACTACAACGAGAATTATACATGCAAAGTGAAGAACGGCTTGGGTTTGTTTGCTTAAACGAAGCGTTCCTCGCGACGCGGTTGCGATTATTTAATGAGTAATAATAATAATGATATTAATAATAATAATAATAATAATAATAATAATAATAATAAATGCACGCATTACTAAAATACCCTACTCTCTACAACGAGAATATGGGTTGTCACAACTATCATCGTAATATTGGTCCTCCTAGATGTGCATTTAAAGTTGACATTCAGAAGGCTTATGATACTGTTGAGTGGTGCTTTATTGAGAAAATTTTGATGGGGTTCGGCTTCCATTCGATGATGATTAAATGGATTATGGCGTGTGTTGCAACAACATCGTGCTCTTTGTCGATCAATGGAAGCCTCTATGGGTATTTTAAGGCCAAACGTGGGCTTAGGCAGGGAGATCCAATGTCCCCGTATTTATTCACGTTGGTGATGGAAGTGCTGACAATGATTCTTCAACAACAGGTTTCTATCTCTACCGAATTCAGATTCCATAATAGATGTGAAAAACAAAAAATTGTTAACTTGTGTTTCGCGGATGATTTATTTTTGTTTGCTAGAGGGGATCACAGATCGGCTAAAGTGATAATGAATTCTCTTATCTTTTTTAAAAACATGTCGGGTTTGGTTCCTAGTATGGCAAAAAGTACCATTTTTTTCTCTAATGTATCGGAGACGGTAAAAGCTAGAATTCTCTCTATTATGCCGTTTGAGGAGGGGTTGCTTCCGGTAAAATATCTTGGTGTTCCTCTAATTTCTTCTCGGCTTCATTACAAAGATTGTAAAAAGCTCGTGGAGGTTATGGATGATAGAATTAATTGGAAGAACAAGTGTCTTTCCTTTGCTGGAAGGTTGCAATTGATCAGGTCGGTTCTATCTTCTATGCATCTTTATTGGGCCTCCGTTTTTATTCTTCCTAAACGCATTATAAAAGATATTGAGGAGCGGATGAGGGTGTTTTTGTGGTCGCAAGGCAATAGTGTTAAGGGAAAGGCCAAGGTAAAGTGGAGGACTGTTTGTTTGCCGAAAACTGAAGGAGGCCTGGGTATTCGGAGGGTAGCTGACATGAACAATGCACTTATTGTTGTGCATATTTGGAGCTTGTTAACTATGCGGGAATCTTTATGGGTAAAATGGATACATTCTTACTGTCTTCGGAATAGGAGTTTTTGGGAGGTGCCGGCTCAACAAAATATTACTTGGAGTTGGCGAAAGATGCTTAATATTAGCCATTAATTCGAAACCAATTATGGAGGACTATAGGAGATGGGACGAATACATCAGCTTGGTTCGATGTTTGGGAAGAGGTTTGTCCGCTAATTTCTATTGTAAATCCGAGAAGCATTGCAAATGCGGGTTTTAATATGAATTCTAAGCTGGTAGATATCTATGTGAATGGTGATT
>JARYGA010055560.1:0-85784 GCA_030545235.1 Helianthus tuberosus | reverse complement strand
GTTGTAAAGTGTGTGGGAAAGGACACAAGGGAGAATGTCGGTTCAAAGACAAACCATGCCCCATATGTAGTAAGACGGGGCACACGGCGTCGCTATGCCCGGGTAAAGTCTCGGTTTTCTACAAATGTTATCAACCCGGCCACAAAAAGTCCGAATGCCCAGACTTAGTTGGAAGGAGAGACGTTAAAGAATCTCCAGCAGAAGCTCCTAAGGTGAAGGCTAGGTCCTTCCAACTTACCGCAGTTGAAGCGAAAATAGAACCCGATGTGGTCTCAGGTATATTCACCATTAACTCAATTCCTGCACATGTATTGTTTGATACGGGTGCGAATAAATCCTTCATTTCGCATGGATTTATTCGACATCCTTCATTTGTATTGATGAAATTATCTGTGCCCTTAGAAGTTGAAATAGGGGACAACAAAAGTTTTATAGTTTGTGATATTTGTCGAGGCTGCAAATTTAGCATCGATGATGAAGAATACTTGATAGACCTAATCCCGATGTCAATAGGGGAGTTTCAAGTAGTCGTTGGGATGGATTGGCTATCTCAGCACCACGCAAAGGTCGTGTGTTTTCGTAAGGAGATAAAGCTAACATCTCCGAGTGGGAAACACGTCACTATCTATGGCGAAAAAGGAGGTAACTCCATAATATGCTCGATGTTGAAAGCTCATAAGCTTATGAAGCAAGGATGCAAGGCTTTTATGATATACACGAATGAGCCTGAGAAGGAATCACTGAAGATTGAAGATTTACCGGTAGTACGGGACTACGAAGACGTGTTTTCAGAAGATTTACCGGGAATACCGCCCGAACGGGAAGTAGAGTTCGGAATCGAATTAATTCCGGACGCAAAACCAGTAGCTAAAGCACCGTACCGACTCGCGCCGTCGGAATTGCAAGAGTTGATGTCACAAATTCAAGACCTGCTAGACAAAGGATTCATAAGGTCGAGTGTGACTCCTTGGCGCGCACGGGTACTATTCGTGAAAAAGAAAGACGGAAGCATGCGCATGTGTATCGATTACCGGGAGTTAAACAAACTCACGGTAAAGAATCGATACCCGCTTCCAAGGATAGATGATCTATTCGACCAATTACAAGGTGCAAACTGGTTTTTAAAAATTGACCTTAGATCGGGGTATCACCAACTAAAGGTCAAGGAGGAAGATGTTCTGAAGACAGCTTTCCGCATGCGATACGGACATTACAAATTCCTTGTGATGTCATTTGGGCTGACAAATGCACCCGCGGCTTTCATGGATCTTATGAACCGGGTTTGCAAGCCAATGCTGGATAAATCAGTCATCGTGTTTATCGATAATATTTTGGTGTATTCGAAAGGTGAAGCTGAGCATGCACACCACTTACAAGAGGTGTTAGAGACACTTAGACGAGAAAGGTTATATGCGAAATTCTCGAAGTGCGCCTTTTGGTTACGAGAGGTGCAATTCCTCAGCCACATCATAAGTGCCGATGGAATATTGGTGGATCCGTCAAAAGTTGAGGCCGTGCCGAAATGGAATCCCCCGAAGATCCCTTCGGAAATTAGAAGCTTCTTAGGGCTCGCGGGATACTATAGGAGATTCATTCAAGATTTCTCCAAGATTGCATCGCCACTAACAAAGTTAACCCGGAAGGAGGAAAAGTTCATTTGGAGTCTTGAACAAGAAAGGGCATTTCAGACGCTAAAACAGAAGTTAACTCAAGCTCCGGTATTAACGTTGCCGGACAGAGTCGAAGACGTAGTGGTTTACTCGGATGCATTTTGATGCAACGGGGCAAAGTTATAGCTTATGCCTCGAGGCAATTAAAGATACATGAAAAGAAGTATCCCACGCACGATCTCGAATTGGCTGCGGTGGTATTTGCGTTAAATATATGGAGACACTATTTATATGGGGTAAAGTGCACCATATTCACCGACCACAAGAGCCTAAAATACTTCTTCGATCAGAAGGAGTTAAATATGCCCCAGAGACGATGGTTAGAAACGGTCAAGGATTACGATTGTGAAATACACTACCACCCCGGGAAAGCCATTGTAGTGGCTGATGCGTTGAGCCGAAAGGCAGATTATGTCCCGATACGAGTACAATCATTGCAGCTCATTGTGACCTCGGGCTTACTTGAACAAATCCGAGGAGCACAAGACGAAGCAGTAAAGACGGAAAACTGGAGAAAGGAAAGGATTGTTGGCCAAGTTAAAGATCTCGAAGTAGGCAACCAAGGTTTGAAAACACGTTTAAATAGAATTTGGGTTCCTAACACATGTGGAGTTAAAAAGCTTCTACTTGATGAAGCTCATAAGTCCCGTTATTCTATCCATCCGGGAGCGACCAAAATGTATAACGACTTAAAACAAAACTATTGGTGGCCCGGAATGAAAAGAGATGTTGTGAAATACGTGGAAAAATGCTTGACATGTCTACAAGTCAAGGCGGAACACCAAAAACCATACGGTAAACTCCAACCATTAGAAATCCCAGTTTGGAAATGGGAACATATTACGATGGACCTATTAACCAAACTACCAAAGTCGAACCGCGGTTTCGATGCTATATGGGTTGTGGTGGATAGATTGACGAAAAGTGCTCACTTCATTCCGATTCGTGAGACGTATACGATAGAAAAGATGTCAGAAGTTTACACTAATGAGATAATAGCACGCCATGGAGTACCGGTATCCATCGTGTCCGATAGGGATACCCGGTTCACTTCAAATTTTTGGCGAGATTTCCAAGAGCAAATGGGAACCAAATTGTTCATCAGCACTGCGTACCATCCTCAGACGGATGGACAGAGTGAAAGAGCAATACAAACGTTAGAAGATATGCTACGGGCATGTATAATCGACTTTGGAGGAAGTTGGGATGTCTATCTACCATTGGTCGAGTTTTCGTATAACAACAGCTACCATGCTAGTATTGGGATGGCACCGTACGAAATGCTCTATGGTAGGAAATGCCGAGCCCCGGTATGTTGGGGTGAAGTGGGCCCACGTGAACTCACCCACCAAGATATAGTATGAGCCACTAATGAAAAGATTGATGTGGTTCGGGCACACTTGAAAGCGGCTCAAGATAGACAAAAGTCGTATGCTGACAAAAGGAGGAGACCGATCGAGTTCTGGGTTGGCGACAAAGTCATGCTCAAAGTATCCCCATGGAAGGGGGTTATCCGGTTTAGAAAAAGAGGAAAATTGAGCCCGAGGTTTATCAGGCCGTTTGCGATTATAGAACGGGTAGGAAAGGTAGCTTACCGCCTTGAACTACCGGAGGAGCTAAGCGGAATTCATAGCACATTTCATGTGTCACATCTTCAGAAATGTCTAGCGGATGAGACAACTTATGTCCACTACGACGACATCGAGGTGGACGACAGACTAAACTATGTGGTAAAGCCCATTGCGGTTTTGGATCATAATGTAAAAACCTTAAGGAATAAAGAGATCAATCAAGTAAAGGTTAAATGGGAACACAAAAAAGGTGCGGATACCACATGGGAATCCGAAGAGGAGATGCAACGACTCTACCCTACTTTATTTGGTACGTAATTCGGTTTCGGGGACGAAACCCTTTTTAAGGGGGGTGGACTTGTAACACCCTGAAAATATAAAACTTTATATTAGAATTATAAAGTATAAATAAACGAGAATTTACTAACTAGGAATTTTTAACCTAGTTAACTACAAGTCTAGAAGTAACTTATAATAGGGTTAAAACAACCAAACTTTAAGTTAAACAAAAGTGGAGGGACCTATGTTGTAGAACTTGAAACTTAAATTGAATAAAACAAAAAAAAATTAAAATCTCAAACACACTGATGTGTGTGAGATCGACCAGACAAGAAGGAGGGGGGCAACCCAGCTCTTCAAAACCCTAAATCCTACAAAACTCTTAAATTGAAGGTTCAAATCTGATCCAAAATGAAATCCGAGTTGAGATTAGTGATCCCCATTGCAAGGGGGTTGTAAGGTATGTAAAATTTGATGAAAATTCTCTGTTTGAAATTCTCATTGAATTTGGGAAATCCGAAATTTGATGATGCATGTTTGTTATTTGGGTAGAATAGGGATGATATAGTGTCTAGGAGTAAAACCTAGACAACAACATGTGAAATCATGTCTAAATTCAGGAAATTTCATGAACACGCTGAAGGTGGTTTATGGGTTTTGTGAGAAAATGATGAACACTAGGGTGTAGAATGCTAATCTAGTGTAAATTGATGCATAGAAACTGATTTCTGAAAATATGATGTGTAATTCTATATGTAATAGCTCAATTGATGTTAATCAAGGCTAAGTAGCAAGTCATGAATTAGAAAATAAAAGATGTAAAATTATGTTCGTTAAGTGTTTGTAAAAATGCTCCAAAGAAGGCTCGAAATTGAAATTTAAAGTTAAAACGCATGATTGTAATGATTTGGGCAAATTATGCGACATATGATTAAAAAGGAGTTCTAAACGCATCAAGATTGAACTCTATAGGAAAAGATACCGGAGCGTCGAGTGGACAAGCCGGTGGCGACTTGCGTTTGAAGGGCGTGCATTGAAGGTATGTAACTTGATTCGTTACATTGAGTAATTTGATAACTAGAGCATATTTAGTTGCGTTGTAAAATAAGGTTGTGTTGATTTAATAACAATGTTCGTTAATTGAAATAATAGGTTAAGAATTGGTTAGAAGTCGTTTGGTAGTCATCATAATGGAGGATTCCGTAGATGAGCCAAACGGGTCGAATAATGGTGAAATGGGGTTGTTATAATTATTAATAGGTGACATAGGCGGTTACAATCTTACGAGCATGAAACCATGAGATTGGTAATATAATGCCGGTGATAATAAGCCCCGGAAGTTGGGTAAAAAGCGCCTATGTTTACTATTAAAAAGGGTAGTGAAATGAGATTAACTTGAATGGGTCGAACAAGCCATAAGTGACTTTTATTCGTTCGGCCCGTAAATCAAATTTTTGGTATGACAATTGTGATAGGCACGTCGATAATGAATTTACAGACGTATAGGAGAAAGAATCACCTAAAACGGACAACCGAGCGAGAAGTTATGAGCATTTAAAGTTGAAATTGGTGAAATTCTGGAGCTGGGTGGATATGCAGGACCAGCTCCTGGACCTGCTGGAAACGTACTCCCCCGCGCCACGCGGGGGAGACATAAGGGATTGGCGCGACACACGGGGGCACCCGCGCCACGCGACAAAACGTAGGGGATCTGGCGCGACACGCGACAGGATCGGAAATAAAATTTTATTTTATTTTTCATGATACGATGTCAGATCTTGTTTATATGTACTATATCTATGTCAAAACTAACATTTTTAGTGGTTTTGACCTTAGGTGACAATGGGGATCTTACGGATGGCGGTCAAGCAAGTTTTGAAGAACCAAACACAACTTTAGAGGCTTCCGCGATTTCATAACTTTGTTAAACAATGTTTCTATTTCTTTTGAATGTAAACAACTTGCTAATCATGTCATAAATATTTTAACTAGTCGGTAGTTGACTAGTTTTTGATTACTTAGAACTTTGTTTTGGTAACTATGTTTTAATTTAGACACCTTTTATATAAATCGTATGAATTTCTATTAAATTCAAGTAGTAACTAGATGAGTGTTACATTTATAGTCTATTGTGACACTTCTAAATTAGGCTATGGATGTGTATTAATGCAACGTCAAAAAGTTATAGCTTACGCCTCTAGACAACTTAAGAATCATGAAGAGAATTCTTCAACCCATGATCTAGAGTTAGGAGCTATAATTTTTGCTCTTAAGATTTGAAGACATTACATTTATGGTAGTAAGTTTATCATATTCACTGATCATAAAATTTTAAGTTATGTTTTTGGACAAAAAGAGTTAAATATGAGACAAAGACGCTGGATGGAGATGCTTAGTGATTATGATTGTGATATCCAGTATCATGCAGGGAAAACCAATGTAGTGGCTGATGCTTTAAGCCGAAAGTATCACGAAAAGCCAAAATGGGTACGTTCTCTTAAATTAAATCTACAAGTAGATTTAAATGATCAAATTAGAAAAGCACAAGAATCAGTAATCAAGGATGATACTGAAAAATTAAAAAGGAATGATTAAGGAATTAGAACAATGAACCGATGGAATTTGGAGATTCCATAAGAAGATAATGTGGATACCTAAATTAGGAAACCTGCGCCATCGTATATTAGAAGAAGCCCATAAGTCCAAATATACGATGCACCCAGGAAACGATAAAATGTACCAGGATTTATGGAAAAAATTTTGGTGGATAGGAATGAAGAAGGATATAGCAGCCTACGTTTCTAAATGTCTAACATGTTCACAAGTTAAAGCTGAACACCAGAAATCATCAGGTTTGCTGCAACAGCTAGAAATTCCAGTGTGGAAATAGGAATTGATAACAATGGATTTTGTTACTAAATTACCCAAAACAAAGAAAGGTAATGATACAATCTGGGTGATTGTAGACAGACTAACCAAGTTAGCTCATTTCTTACCAATGAAAGAAACATTTAGAATGGAACAGCTAGCTAAATTCTATGTAAATGAAATTGTTTCTTTACATGGAATACCTTTATCAATTGTCTCTGATAGGGATAGCCGTTTTACCTCTCAGTTTTGGACAAGTTTCCAAAAGGCCATGGGAACTAAGTTAAATCTAAGCACAGCTTACCATCCTCAAACCGACGGACAAAGCGAAATGACAATTCAGACAATGGAAGATATGCTTAGAGCTTGTGTAATTGATTTCGGAGGTAATTGGGATGATCACTTATCTTTAATAGAATTTTCTTATAATAATAGTTATCACACAAGTATAAATGCTGCACCATTCGAAGCACTTTATGGATGGAAGTGCCGAACCCCAGTCTGTTGGGCAGAAATTAGGGAAAAGCAACTATCTGGACCTGAGATAGTGCAAGAGATGACTAACAAAATCATTCAAGTCAAGGAACGACTGAAAACAGCACGTGATAGACATAAAAGCTATGCAGACAACAGGCGGAAACCATTGGAATTTCAAGTAGGAGATAAAGTATTGTTAAAAGTGTCTCCTTGGAAAGGAGTGGTAAGATTCATCAAAAGGGGAAAACTAAGTCCGGGTACGTTGGACCTTTTAAGATTATTAGAAGAATAGGACCTGTAGCCTATCAGCTACAACTGCCAGAGGAAATGGCAGGAATACATGATGTATTTCATGTATCTAATCTCAAGAAATGCTTAGCCGACGAATCACTTGTGGTACCTCTTAAGGATATAGAGGTAAATGAACAACTCAAATTTGTAGAAAGGCCTCTACAGATTAAAGACATGAAAGTCAAGAACCTCAAGCACAAGAGATTAGTTCTGGTCAAAGTGAAGTGGGACTCCAAAAGAGGACCTGAGTACACATGGGAGCTTGAATCGGAAATGCAAAGGAAATACCCACACCTGTTTCAGCAAATCTCGAGGACGAGCTCTAAAACAAGGTGGGGAGGATATAACAACTCTAAACCAACACCCTCCTGAATATTTTCCGACACCCCAATATATTTTAAAATGTCCCAATATATCCTAAAATACACCCCATACGTGAAAACGGACCCCGAATACCTTAAATATCATTAAAAATAATTATAAATAAAGTTTTTGGGGTTTAGGCGGGCCGCGTAAGGCACACCTCAACCCTTACGCGGGCCGCGAGAAGGTAAAATGTGGCTGAACCCTGGGCCACCACATGGCCCAACACATGTTGACCCTACTAGATGACCCGGATTAGCTACGCTGTTGACCAGCGTTGACGCGGGCCGCGTAGCCTATCGGCTACACTTTACGCAGGCCACGAGTGGACCAGAAATCAACACTATATATAGAGGGCCTCGGATCTTCAGCAAACTCGCTCACTTTCTTTTCTATATCTCGAAAATCAGATAGTAGGCATAATATACGGGCATAATACCCCCCTAAATAGCGAAGTTCTGCTCCGTTGTAAGTATTATAACCCCTAGATACGTATTAGATACGCTGCCCGATTGATCTAGGGTTCCGTAACGGCTGTCGTGGTTCTGCCCGATGTAGTCGTTGGAATGCCGTCTCGGGGAGGGTATTACTAATGTTAAAATGGGTTATTATACTAACACGTGTGCATTTGTGTAAATTATAGATTGTCACCAGGAAACCCTAAAGAATAATCTAAGACAGCAATGTGAGTAATCTCCTTTTTGTAAATTGTTTTTACAAAACCTCACTTAATTAATTATATATTAAGCAGTTATTGAGTAGTTGTAAGGATACAATTGTCACACCCCCCAAAATACCACCTAGGGAAAGTCCTTGCTAGGCGTGTGACGTACCAATAACGAGCCACTAATTACTTTGAACCCATACAAGTTTATAAATAAAATCCTCAATTATTAATGAAAATACCATCAACAAGTTTAAATGAAAACCAACATGTTCAGCGGAAGCAAATGATAAAACAAAGTTAAACAGTTTCAAAACCAATGTATAGTATCAAGAAATCAATCACATGAATCCCTCCAGTCGACCCATGACCACTCCAGCTACTCCAGACAGCAAGTTCCCAAATCCAAGATATCTAACGACCTGCGATCATGCAACAAGTGTATCAGACAACGCTGGTGAGTTCATAGTTTTACAAAAACGTTGGTTACCAAGTGTTTAGTTAATCCATTGAATTTAAATGTTGATAATACCTCGAATACAAGACGGCTTCTGATTTACATTGTCCTTTCTCCAATGCTCCTATCAAAGCATTGGTCATGACTAGGTCATTAGTTCAACACCCGTCCTCCCAGGTACATGGTAAATACATCTGTAAAAAAAGTAAAAAACGGTAGAAAGTGTCGGGATTTAGAGAAAACGGTGAAAAGTGTGAGAACGGTGAGAACGCTTATCGATCGTCCGATCAAAACAATCTATGGACTAGATTGCCGCGGTGGCGTTTTCGTAAATAACATCAATTTTATTACGTGGACGCGCTTCATTAAGGGTAAAAGGGTCTTTTGACTTCTCCACACAAAACGCCATCTCATGAAATAAAATGCCAAAAACAAAAATCACAGACCATTCCTAGTAAAAACACCATTATATATAAAACGCCAAACTTAATTAGAGCAAAATCCCGCCAAAAAAAATCCTATATATACTATATCTCAGACCTTTAGTTAAAAACACACACAGAAACCCAAACGCCATATTTCAAATATCCCATTCTCATTAGAAATGCCAAAAAACCCAAACATCAAATACCTTCTAACCCAAAACGTTTTTTTGATATTCAGTTTGGTTATCTGTAAGATTTCGCTCAATGAAATGGACAAAATCCTTAAGTGAGGATGTTCTCCATTTCATTTAGTAAAAATGTTATTGACTAATCCTCAACTTCCATCCAATTTATAACGCCAAAACATACAAAACATTATTGAGCTTTGTTGTCAATAAAGTTTAGTTGTATGGGGTGGACGACATTGTCAGTTATCTTTCTTAACCGAGGATTAACAATGTTGTCCATCTCATACAGCAAAACATTATTGATTTTAGCATGATCAAATTTTGAGGTTTAAGGTGCTCTTATTTCGTGGCGTTCTTTTTATCGGTAAAACACCAAAAAAGTTAAAAAATCAAACATCATTCATTGGGAAATTCAAGATTGTTGGCTGAAAGGTCTAAACTCAATAACATTTTACTGCATGAGATGGACAAATCTTCAAGAAAAAGATGCTGATGTCAGACTGTGTGCTTCCAAACAGCCACTAAAAAAACTACTTGAAAAACAAAAAAAAAACAAAATAAATCATACGAAAGTCGAACCAGCCAGTTAACATGATTCAAAAAAGAAGAAAGAGACTGGTGAGAGTGAAGATTTGGAAGATCAATTGTTTATGTAATCTTTTTTTTATTTTCCTTTTCCGTTGATTGTTATATAATAAAAACGCCTTATATAATAAAAACGCCAAAACAACCAAAATGCTTGTTTAAACGCCAAACTCTCAAACTATAATAAAATTACTTTGAAATATTATAAAAATGCCAAAAAAAATAAAAAATTAAAAACAAACTTGAAAATGTAACTATAAACAGAAAATAAAAATCAGTAATACTGAATATAGGAAAAATTTATTATATTAGAATCTAAAATGTCAAACTTGAAAGATGGGACGTGTTACAGACTTCAGAGATAAAGCTTATCAAAAACAATAATTACAAACAGTAACTGAAAGGTCGAATACTTTATTATAATAATGCACCGCCTAACTTAGGTGCCAAAAACACATCCTATAAAATGATAGGACTCAACAACTTCCATTTGATCAAACAAAAAAAACGAACGCCAATACTACTAAATACTACTCACTGGAAAACGCCAAAAAATAAAAAAAATCAAAGATTGCTAATATGCTTTATTGGATATTCATAATTGCTCTTTGTGAAGTTTCACTGAATGAAATATTATCAGAAGGGAGTAACTCAGAAAGATTTTGCTGCATGAGATGTACAAAAATTCAAGAAAAAGATACAGATGCCAGTCATATGGCATTTGGTATTTTTTGTTCTTGAAGAAAGTTTGGATGACGAGAAGAGATAAATGACACTGAAGAGTGGGTTGATTATAAAGATGAAGATAAAGAAAAAGCGAAAAACTCACTCACACGTCATAGATCTATGTCCCCAAACATTCACAAAAAAACCAGTTCAACAGACGAGCAGGCAAAATAATCAAACCAATGGGTTTGTTAAGTTTTACATAAAACGTCATATATTTGGTAACAGTTCTAGTACTATTAAAAAAGAGAGAGAGACTGATGACAGTGAAGATTGGGAAGAGAGGTCCGATTAGGATTCTTAATTTATTTTCTTCACTTGTATTTTTTTTCCTGTGGTTGAAATATAATCTAACAATAGTAAATCGCCAAGATAACACAAACACCAAAATGTTTACAAAAAATAATAGAACAATGGGGCATCTTGTTTAAAACGCCTTGGAAAACGTCATTCAGATTCTGACCCCTGGGTTCCAATGGCATACGATTTGAATAAATGCCATAAACGCCAAAATGTTAATACAATGAAACCATTAAACGCCATTAAATATTGAATTTGATTAACGCTAAAAATCTTAAACCCCAAAAATTAAAACAATATTGGGAAAAACGGAACTGGAAAAGCAGAAGATGAAAGGACAAAAAAGCCCCTCCGCCCTTTTCTAAGCGGCGAGACACGTGTTGGGCCAGGAAGCGTTCTCACACTTTTGAGCGTTTTCTCCTGATCCCATTTATCTCTCTCTCTCTATATATATATATATATATATATATATATATATATATATATATATATATATATGGTAGGGTTTATGAGTGAACAATGATGTATTTGTGAATAAAATAAACTTATCATAACCACTGATTTTGTAGATCTAGATTTTTTCTTTAGTGTCAATATTGTAATTATCTTTTGTAACTTAAATGTATTTTAATAGACACAAATGTATAATTGCAATTTTCTCTGGTACTCTATTCATTTAATTAATTGATTTTTTTCTCTCTCCTGATTTCTCTTTTTTCAATTAAAAGAATATTTAATTACATTCTCTACATTTTTATCTCTTACAAATTACCTGACTTAATATTTGATAATTAAAAAAAAAGCAAACATTATCAAATATTGTTCCATCTAGAACACGATTAAAATATTTAATTACATTCTCTATACATATATGTATTATATCAATGTTTAATGAAAAGATGCATAGTGGAAACAAGATGTAATAATACACAAGTGTATAAATCTGGTAGATACCGACCAGTATACACTATTATATACCGATCTATATACACATATGTACTTGAATAAATACAAGTGTATAAATCTGGTTTATACCGACCTGTGGGAACAAAATTTAATAATACACAAGTGTATTGACCTGTATACACATATGTTAAAAACCATAATTTAATTAGATTTAATATTTAATTTTAAAAGAACATAAGAGTTAATTTAAAAAAAATTAACCTTCTATCTCTTATAATTAAAATAATGAAGAAATAATAAAAAATAAGAGAGAGTTAAGAGATGAGAAAATTAAAGGATTTTAATTAAAAATAATTGGCTAATTTCAATCTTACCCTTTTAATCTAAAAAAATGATCAAAGGTCAAGATTTGTTCACTCAGTTCACTCTCAAGAAGTTGTCCACAAATAAACCTAATCCTATATATATAGGTGAGGGTTCATTAGAAAACACTAAAAAAGTAAGGAACCGAGGAACACTCCTAAAAATTGTACTTAAAATGTTAAAAATTATTTTTTTCTAAATTTTTCAACGCTTTTTCTTATAAATACATGTAGAAATATTTTTAATAAAAAAAATCAAAAACTAAAAATATAAAAAAATGTTTAAAAAACAGTTAAAAAATATATATATCTTATAAAATTAACTTAACATGTTAAAATCAGTTTTTTTTTTCAAATTTTTTCTTAGCATTTTTCCTTATAAAAATGGGTTGAAACTATTCTAAATAAAAAATAATTTTTGTAATTTTTTTACCCTTTTTTAACTATTTATTTTATATTTTTAGTTTTTGATTTTATTTATTAAAAATGCTTCTACAAGTATTTATAAGGAGAAGCGATGAAAAAAAAATTAAAAAAAAATAATTTTTAACCTGTTAAGTTAAAGTTTTAAAAGTGTTTCTTGGTTTCTTAATTTTTTAATGTTCTCTAATAAACCTCACACTATATATATATATATATATATATATATATAGGGAGGAGATCATGCGAGAACCACCCTTATTGCGAGAACCGCGAGAATCAATGTGAACACAACCTAAAATAGCTAAAAAAAACCTAAAAAAACCTAACCCCCCCCCCCCCAAGCTAAATGCTAAAAACTAAAACCCCCAAAAAACCTAAAAAAAACCTAACCCCCCCCCCCCCCCCACAAAAACCTAAACCCCCCTCCCCCACCCCACAAAAACCTAAACCCCCCCCCCCCTCCCTCCCAAGCTAAAATGCTAAAAACTAAACCCCCACAAAACCTAAAAAAATCAAAAAAAAAATCTAAAATTTTTTTTTAATATTTTTTATGCTCAAATCGCTACTTTTAGTGGCCAAACTTTTTTTTTTTTTTTTTAATTTTTAATTTTTTTTGGCTTCGAAAAGTAGCGATTTTTATATAAAAAATAAAAAAAAAATTGTGTGATTTTTAGCTATTTTTAGGGATTTTTGGTTGTGTTCACATTGGTTCTCGCGGTTCTCGCAATAAGAGGTGGTTCTCGCATTATCTTATCCATATATATATATATATAGTGTAAGGTTATTGTAAAAAAAGTTAAAAGTGTGAGAAATGTGAGAAATATTGTGGAATTGACATGTGTCCTAAATCTAAATTAATTAAAAATGGTAAACAAGTAATTTTATCATTAATTCAATTAATTAAAAACTTCCCATAACCGCCACCTTAATTATAGGAACTGGATTTTTTTAGAAGATCTCTAAAAACACCATTCATCAAGTATATAAACCATTCAGTAAGTATATAACACCATTCAACAGGTATATAACAGAATTTAGTAAGTATATAACACCATTCGGCAATTATATAACACCATTCAGTAAGTATATAACACCATTCAGCAAGTATATAACACCATTCAGTAAGTATATAGCACGATTAACACCATTCAGTAAGTATATAACACCATTCAGCAAGTATATAACACCATGCAGTAAGTATATAACACAATTCAGGAAGTATATAACACCATTCAGTAAGTATATAACACCATTAACACCATTCAGTAAGTATATAACACCATTCAGTAAGTATATAACACCATTCATGGACTAAACATCCGATAAAAACATATTTTTTTCTCTATATAAGTATAACAATATGGTACTCATATTAAAGATAAAAAAACGCTCGTTATTATGGTGTAATTTTTTTTAAAAAAAAAGTTACGTATAAAAAGTTATTGACGTTTAAAAAAGACGGAGGGAAGTTACATGTGCATTAATGTTAGTTTCTTAATTTAAAAATGTTAAATTTACCTATATACCCTTAATCTAGAAAATTAATATGTTTAATAGTAAACATTATTTACAATTTTGCCACTATGATCTCAACCATTAGATCAAAGATCTAATTGTGTAGATTCTTTCTTACCTTTCTCACAAAAAAACCTTTTTTTACAGGAATCTCTACACACACACATATATATATATATATATATATATATATATATATATATATATATATATATATATATTGACATTCACACACGTGACTAATTTAATCTCTATCTATCTATCTATCTATCTATCTATCTATCTATCTATCTATCTATCTATATATATATATAGGGGAAGGTTCTATGCAGAACACTAAATATTGCGAGAACATGCAGAACAAAATGAATCACTCATTTTTTCAGTCCTAAAAATCTAAAAAGTAAATGAAAATGTTATAAACGTAAGATTTATTGTTTCTCACATTAGAATTTAAAACAAAATATGAAAAATCTTCTGTTTTTAAATAACCTACACACATGTAGGTTATGTGTAGGCTAAATTATCTACATGTATGTAGACTATGTATAGGAAAAAATATATGATTTTTTATGTATATATAATACCCATATGAATGTAAGAAACATAAAATTTAAGAAATATGAACATTAAATCCAAAATTTAGTGATTTAGAGTTGTTCTTTTTGTTCTTGCAATATTTAGTGTTCTGTAATGATCCTTATCCTATATATATATAAGGTAATGCTAGACAAAAAACCCTATCTATCTTAGGAAACTCTGGAAACTCAAAGCTCCCGACTTTTTTTTTTTTTGAAAAAAATAACACATGTAATATACATGTTTTTAAGAGTTTTGGGCAAAAAAAAAACAAAAAAGCGCCGAGTACTTTTTAAAAAAAAAAATAAACAAGTTCCAAAAACTTCGTTGACTAACATGTGTTAGACAAAAAATGCTGAAAGTTGCTGAAATTTGTTTTTTTTTTAAAAAAAACCCTTCGGCGCTTTTTTGTTTTTTTTTTGCCCAAAACTCTTAAAAACATGTATATTACATGTGTTATTTTTTTCAAAAAAAAAATGTCGGGAGGTTGGGTTTTCTAGGGTTTTTTATATAGATAGGGTTTTCTATATAGCCCTACCCTATATATATATATATATATATATATATATATATATATATATATATATATATATATATATATATATATATATATATATATATATATATATCGACATTCACACACGTGACTAATTTAATTCTAACTTTATATCAATATTCAAAATTGAGGTGTTACTAGACTTGTACTATTTTTAGGTATAATTTTTAATTAGTCATTGGTAGCATTAAATATAAATCCACATTGGCGAATGGTAAAGAGATTGCCAACTAATTTTAGGTATCATTTTTAAGAATACGTGAGTGGTCAAGCATGGAGCCCATGAGGGTTATGCGGTAAGGGTGTAGGGAGGGGTTAGACACTTAAAAATGGTAAACTTAAAAATCAACCAATGAGAGTGTGTTATGTCATTCAAAGAAAAGTGTTTAAACTATGCTCAAAAGTGTTGGCAATGGTTAAACACTTCATGAATTGATAAACTATTTAAAAAAAGGAAAAAAAGGTGTGAGTGGTTGAGATGGCATGGACCCCATCACACACCCCCTATCTCTCCTTCCCTCCCTTCACCACTTCGGCAATCGGTCAACGAATCACCAAACTTACCGATCGGCAAAATGGGTCGGTGGTGGTGTTTCCGCTCGGCAAACCCATTTGCCGATGGTGGTTTGCCGCCCACTCCCCATACCCTAAGTGACGAAAGGTGTAAGAAAGAGAGTTATACAAATGTGTGTATAGTGGATGGAGTCTCATAAACCCCTCTAGCAATCATTACTCAATTATAATTTTTTTCTCTAATTTTAAAGTATATAAAACGAAATCACATTTCATTAAATAAAAAAACATTATAATAATTAAAAAACATTGCAATAAATTTAGAAACGAGTAAATTGTCATTTTAGTCCCTTAAGTTTGCTTAATTTGCCATTTTAGTTCAAATAGTTTTTTTCTCCTCTGGGTCCTTGACTTTTCTCTTTTGTTTCCATTTTGATCACATACCATAAATCCGTCCACAAACCCCATTTTTAACCGGGGGTATTTTGGGGATTAACTTTATAAATATTTTCACTTGTCATTTTGATCCATTCTTTTATTACAGTATATAAACACATTTTAACCTTTTTAATACCCCAATCGACACATACCTTCGTGAACCATTGTTCTGGCTGTTGTTCAAGTTCATCTTCCCAATGTAGAAGAGCAAACACATCACCGTTTGCTCTCTCTTAAGAGGAAATTGAAAACCAAATTCAACACCATTGATAAGTACGAGTTGTAGTGGTCAAATGAACTCAATTATTCTCCCGGATCCGAGCACTAATAACTTCAATTTGGTGAAACAAGAGCCCATTGATTCTGATTTAACTCATAATTTGTAACCAAAATTGTTACATCTGGTGATTTCAATTAGTTTGTCGTGTGTGTGCGCTTTTGGTTACGCATATAAACTAGGTTTCTTTTGTTCTTAGGCTTCAGTTAGGTTTCGATTCAGACTATTTAATCAGTTGTGCCCGCAGTGTCACTAAATTATGTTGGAGTGTTTAATCTGTGTATTTTGAGTTTTGATTAGAAATATAGTGGGTGCGTTTTCTTAAGATCTTCTTGTTCAAATTACATGAGCTACCCTATTGAGATTCATCTGTTATTTTGTATCTTTGATCTTATTATTATTTGTTTATAAGTTTGGGCAGACTACCCTTGATTGTCGATGAGACCTTGTCAAATTCCTTTCAAAGGCCTCAGAAGCTGTTGTTGATTGGGTCCAAATGCCTCAGATGAAGATTTTTATGTTGTCTTAACATCTGATTGGTTGAAAAAAAATAATTTACAAGCTGCAACTGAAATTTCACTGCAAAGAAAATAATGTGGATTCCAATTTCTAAAACTGCAGGATTGGTATATGCTTGATTTTTCTAAAGATGTGGACACATTTTGGGGAAAAGATGAAAGAAGATGGATGATTATGGTGAAATGGGGTTTTAAAAAGGTTAAAATGTGTTTATATACTGTAATAAAAGAATGGATCAAAATGGCAAGTGAAAAGATTTATAAAGGTTGTGACAACCGGAAATTTACGCCCTTAATTACATGATTAACAGATGATTAACGCGATAATAAATAGTATTTACAGCGCAAATTAACTTAATCAGGCCCTTGGAGTGCCCAGGAACATTTGTTCAGCTATACAGTAAGCGTATGAGGATTCACGTGGAATCTGCGAAACATCAAATGACAACGGACTGAAACCGTGCGAAATACTGTCGACACTGACAAAAATGGATGTCACACGAATATTTTTATGCTTATGGAGTTTGGGTTGCGATATCGGGTCTCGTAGGAATTACGGGCCATTTACACATGAGATGGGCTTGTGGGCCCTGGGCCCAAGCCCTAAACCCACAAGCCTAAACCTACACATAATAGGCAAAATCTCTACCAATCTTGCCAAAATCCTAGTAAAATCTCTAAAGACTTTTGTCTCAAAAATTTGAAACACCAAAATCCCTGCAAATCAACACTAATCTTTACAAAAGATTTTGATTCAAAGGGTAAAATATGAGACCTGAATGTAAAATAAACACACACAAGAACCCTTAATCCTCAAACCTCTATATAAAGGACTCTCTTTGTCTGCACACTAACAACAACACACACCAACAAGCAGACACCAAACAAACAACCCCCCCTCTCGAAATCTACTGCCAACACATACACAAAGACACTCAAAGGCATAAAATCCTCACAAGTACCTCTCTCTCATCTCGTTCACCAGGTCAAGACGACCGGATCCGGAGCCGGCACCGATGCCGGTGGCTTTTCAGGCGGTACACCCCCTGTTGATAAAATTATGGCCGGCCACCACCAACTGGTGGTGGTGTGCGGCGGCGCTTCAGAGAGAGAGAAACCGAGAGAGAGAGAGAGAGACCGAGAGAGATAGGGAACCGGCGGTCGGAGTCTCGGACCGCGGGTCGGTTCATGTGTCCGGTGGTCGGTTCGATTACCCGACGGTTTTCCGATGATGATGATGACTCGAGCGACGAAGATGACGAGGGTATTGATGACGATGAGTTACGATGTCGACGGTGGTGACGTTTGGATCTCCGACAGCCACACTTTACGGGAGTGATCGAAGAACGGCGGTGGTGGCCGATGATGGCCGTGAACGACGTCGGAGACACCACCAGGCAGTGGTGGTGGCTGTGTTAAGCCAGTTCTTTTATTCTTTTCTTCTGTGTCGCTCCTTGTTCGAATGAGTCACAAGTTGCGGGTCTGGTCAACCTGGTCAAAGATAGTCAATGGCACTCGGTCCGGGTCAACAGTGGTCAACAGATCAGCTCGGGTCAGCGGTCAAAGTTAGTCAACTCAGTCAACGGCAACAGTCAACCAGTCAACTCGGTCAACTCAGACCCGGTCAACTCAGTCCGCGGTTCGACGCGAGAGATTTGGTAATGAATGACGACGTGTTTAATACTTACGTTATCTTTTTAGTTTTAATACTTACGTGACTAACGAGCTCGAACCCATTTCGGAACAGTATTTAGTTTACATCTTAAACATATGATGAAAAATTATACATATTGATATTGGTGATATTGTTGAATCTTGATAAAATTACGACAACTTGGTTGTCCGGGGCGTCCAAAAACAGAGAAAACTCTGCCCGTTTTTCGAGAAAATCTGTAAAACGAAACACGTTTTTAATATAAAGACACTTTATATACAAGTGTATAATATTTTCGACGACACTTTACAAACAACGATACGGAAGTTTCTTTCGACAACAAATAAATATAGTTATTATATTTATTTCGAACGTCAAACAAAAACAACGATTCTTTTATAAAATAGATATAACTCATCTATTTATTTCAGACATCGTACAACACGAATTCGTTTTATAAAAAAAATAAATATAGTTTTATATTTATTTGAAACTTCAGACAACTCGATGTTACTTTCGCAAGTATAACTTAGCAAGTATAACTTAATCACTTTTATTAAGTTAACAACTTACCGGTAAATCGTTCGGTCAACGATTCGGTAGAGCTCGGTGACACGAAGTTTAGTTACCGCTTTTGATTAGAAACTTATAAGATATTCCATGTTAGGAATATTGTAGAATGCACGCTAGCGAGTCAAGTCTTGGAAACGACATCACGAAGTCGTATTTAGCTAGCTTCGCACAGGAATATTCAGGTGAGTTCATAACCCCACCTTTTACGGTTATACATTTTTATAAATGTTTTTGGGGTGGAAAGACATGCACTTTTTGCAAAGCATACGAGAATTACAAATTTCTAAACCATTTTACAAGCAAGTTTTAACTGACACAAATGGTTTACGAAAAGCTTATGTTTTATACCGGTTTTTCAAACAAGCGTATTTTTCGAAATATGCATACACACGAGATTCTAGTTTTATAAACTACGGGAAAATACAAATACAAGAGTTTACAAAATACAAATGTTAAAATGTATACAAATGGTATGATAAAAATACAAGAAGCACACTTGGTGAGGACGAGAACCAAGTGTGACGAGATATAAGAATACGAGAAACGCACTTGGTGAGGACGAGAACCAAGTATGAGGCGTTATGAGAAATGATGCGAGAAATCGTGTCACGAATAGGGTACAGAAGCACCATTAATCAACAATATACCTAGACCGCAGAACAAAAGGTTAGATCTAACGGGTGCCGGGCAGCCACACTCTCGGTGAGGGCGAGAATCGAGTAGTGCTTTTGTGTCTCAGAATATACCAATTAAATGCCTAAGGTTTGGTGACTTCCTATGTCGTGTCACATGTTAATGGCCTTGCAACCCATTAACAATCCTGATACTTACAGGAATACTTTATTTACATAAAATTCATACCATACTAAAACTTGATTAATACTTGAAGTACGTGGGGTACTCAAGAAATATTTGAATAATACTTGAAGTACGTGGGGTACTCAAGAAAAAATTGAATTATACTTGAGTACGTGGGGTACTCAAGAAAACGGGAATTATACTTGAGTACGTGGGGTACTCAAGAAAAACTTGAATTATACATGGGTATGTGGTGTACACCAGAATACTTGATTTATATATGAAAACTTGATTTTACATGACACAAACTATGTTTTCATACAGAGTTTCAAGTAACTCGACAAGAAAATGATTTTAAATTCATTTTGTCAACAACATTTCAAAAACCGGTTATTAAAAAAAAAAGATTTATTTCAAATCTTTTACAAACAGACTATGAACTCGCTCAACTTTATGTTGATTTTTCGCATGTTTCTTTCTCAGGTTTCAGTTCTAAGACAAGGCACGGTTGGAATAGGAGAACCATGAAGAGTCGAGTACTTAGCGGGCGTTCAAATTCTAGAAAGACTTAGATTATTTGCTTCCGCTGTGCAATGAAGATACCAGTCCAGTCACGCCAATGCTCTGATATTTCGGGGTGTGACAAAGGTAATCCCCAAGATACCCCTGGTTAAAATGGGTTTTTTGAACGGAGTTAGGGTATGTGATCAAAATGGCAACAAAAGGGAAAAGTTAAAGACCAAGAGGAGAAAAAACTATTTGGACTAAAATGGAAAATTTGGGCAAACCTCAGGGACCAAAATGGCAATTTACTCTTTAAAAACACTCTAAAATTAAATAACTAAAGTCCATATTTTTTTTCGATAATCACCCTACGCATTAGAGCCAATTCCAACGTCTTTCCAGATAGGTGGTCGATCGACTTCGAGTAATACTCAATTAGATTCGCTCGTTGAGGCTTGAGTCTCGCTTATCGCGTTGATTGGTTTTATTTATTGTTGTTATCTTTGTTGTGATTGTGCCTTTGTTATTGTCACATTAACACATGATTTGTATGTTAACTTTGTTAATAAATTGTTTTATTTAAACGTAGATTTACTCACCAACTTCTTTTAGTTGACCCAAAAATATTTTACGCATGGTACAGGAAATCAGGTTTGATGAATCATGAATGAAGACATGTAGGATTGCCTTAGAACTAAATATATGGGATTATTGTTATGTTTAACCAGAAAATTGGCCACATACCCTATAGTTGTTTGGATCTCAAATGAAGTTAAGCATTCACCAACTTAGTTAGATTGGCCATTCATGAGGTATCAAAAATACCTTTCACCAACCAAAAATGTTTATCAACTGTTGAAAAATTAAGAAGGGAAAGGCTATTTGTTTGCGCAATTTCTACATAACAAAACTACTATGTATGCAATGTTCAGTAGGGATTGATGATTTAGAGTAATCATGTATATATATTTTTTAATTTTAGAGGTGACAAGGTAGCATGTCGAGCGAGTTGTGTACAGGGTAAATTTTGTTGTGGGTCGGGTTGGGTTAGGTCACAAGCATTGTTAGTCAATATTTTTGTTACACTAATAATCTCATTATTGCTACAAGTTGATTCTGGAGGTTGTATGAAGTAGAAATACATTTCGAGTGACTCTCAACATATCTCCTTTTAAGATACTTTTTTTTTCTAATTTTAACTCGTTAGTAAAAACATAAGCGGAATCAACCCATTTGTAATTGAGTGTGTTAAAATTTGCCACCATTGTAAATTATGTTGATGTTTATGAAAAGCCATAAGCCGGGCTTTTTATGGGTTAAACACGAGGTGTTAATTATGCAAATCAAGTATCTGATGGTCTAAAACAAATGAACAACTTAGAAACACACTTATTAAGTTTTATTTTTGTTGCAGTGTTGGCTAACTTTAAGTTCCTTGAAAAGGTTGGGGTGGATAGGCAGGTGTTGCTTTCATGATATAGATGTTGCTCCTGATGGTCAAAGATTGAAGGTAACTTGACCTAACTTATTATCTTAATACTTAATAATGTTTGATCATAGATAATAAACGTATTCATGTGTACCTGGGTCTTTTGTTACTTTTTTCGAGTTTGGCATCTACTGGATCCACAAAGAGTTGCATGATATGAAATCTCTATACAAGTGACACCATGCCGCTCATCATATTAACAATAGCCTTTCCCCTTTTGCTGGTTGGAACCCTTTTCTTTTCTTTGTTTTAAAACAAGAAAGTTTTAAGATATGGATATTCAATCATGATTATGCTTTTTTAATCAGGATTGGCATTCCACCTTATAGACGAGATACTACCACATGTAATTGCTCTGTTTCTTGTCCCAACACATTTCGCGACTGCATTCATTGGAAGTTATTACCCTTTGTGATCCGTTAGAAGACGAGACTAAGAATACACAATAATCAACTAATTTTGGAATTTAAAAAAACATTCGGTGATGGGTGTTAAGATGCCTGTGATTATTTTTGTTTGCAAATGACCGTGATGGTTGAATTGTTTGATGCCATTAGGGAAAAGAGAAGAGGTTTGGGGAGGTTTCCTTCTCCTTAGAGTAGAAGTTTTAGATATATCTGAACTGATAACATTAGAGTTGTAGCTAGCATTTGCGCTATCATTTTTCAAAGCATCGTCCCCTTGAGGTTCCGAGTTAAGTTCAATGCATGATACTCTCTAAAAGTGCCACCACCCTCAAACTCTGTACGAGTGTCTCTTTTCATCTATTTCGCCTCTCAGCCACCGCTGCTGCTATTTCTTTTGGTATGTTAAATTACTTATTTTGTTTCAGTGTTTTATGTTTTCAATTGATGGTTTTCTTATTTCATTAATGTTGTGCTCTTGAATGAAGTTACTCGGGAACTCCATCTCTACCTCGATGTCGCAGACCACAGTCATAGTTATAGGAGTCACAACTACATGTTACATCTACTAAAATTTCTTGTCCCTTTGAGTTTATTGTTTATATATGCCTTTAATTTAACCATTGAAACTTGGAATAAAACTATTGATATGAATTTCTTACATAGTATCTTTCGTAATTATGTGAATCAACATCTAACGTATATTTAGCAAAGTTAATGAGCATATATTGACACAAAAAGGTTACATAGCATACAAGTCTAACAATCATCATATAGTTTCATGTTAAAGCATGGATAGAGTGTGATTAAAATAGTTTCATGTGAAGTGATTTTGTATAACATACATGTTGCACCCAAAAGTGATTACAGGTAAAATGGGTTCGAGTATACTCACGGTTTTGCAAGCTTTCCACTTGGTAATCCCGCGAGAGTTGTTGGTTGATTAGAGTGGAGCACCTTGTCCTTCTACACGAAGAAACATAGGTGTATGAGTATGGGGAGTTAACGGAAGAATAAAGATTCAGAGTTTGAATTACATGAAAATAACATATGAGAAAGTAATCACCTAGCACACATAATACTTGTTCTTGACACTATGAAACCCAAAAGGGTTAGAATGTTTTCATGGGTCAAAATTCCCATTGGAATCGTGACAAGTATCATGGTCTTAGATGATGTAATTTAACATTTGACAAATGACCACTAGTTCATCATCAAAAGTTAGGTTACTTGTATGTTATATATAAGTTATATAGATATCATAAGGTCATATAAGTCAAGCATGAGGTTGGAGGATTAATCCTCCATTTAGGAACCTCTTTTGTATATTGTAACACCCCGAAAATGCAAATCATTTATTTTAAATATAATGTTGCCAAATAAACTAGTGAACTAACTAGGATTAAAATAACCTAGTTAGGTAAAAGCCTTGTAGTGACTTACAATGGGTTAAAACACTAAAAATTAGAACCAAATGATAGTTGAGGGGCTAAAAGTGTTTAAATTGAAACTAATATTATGAAAACAAAAAAAATTAAAGCCCAAAACACATTGTGGGCGTGTGTGGAGATCGAACCAGGCAGGGAAAGGGCGACCAGGGTTCTTCAAACCCAAAACTCCACAAATCTCAGAGATTGAAGGTTCAAATCAAGTCCAAAATGAAAATCGAACATAGATTAGTGATCCCCACTGCAAGGAGATCATAAGGTATGTAAAATTTGACAAAACTCTCCACTTGAAATTCTCATGAATTTAGAAAATTCGAAATCTGATGATACATGTTTGTTTTATGGATATAATAGGAATGATATAGTGTCTAGGAGTAAACCCTAGACAACGATATGTGAAATCATGACTAATTTCTGAAAATTTCATGAACACATTGAAGGTGATTCATGGGTTTTGTGAGAAATTGATAAACACTAGGGTTTTGAGCATTATTCTAGTGTAATAGGGTTCATAGAAAGAGATTTCTGAAATATGGATGTTAAATTGTATATATGAGAGCTAAATTGATGTAAATTTTAGTTAAAATACAAGCCATGAACTTGAATATAAATGATGTAAAAATCTGCCCTTAAAGTGTTTGTGAAAATGCCAAATAGAAGGCAAATTGTTGAGATATAAACAAAAACGCATAAATTGTACTAAATGGCAAACTATGCGTTACATGTGAAACAAAGGGGTCTAAATACAATGTGATTGAACTCTATAGGAAAGGAAACCGGAGCTTCAAGCGGACAAGCTGGTGTTGATGCACGACTAAAGGGTGTGCTTTGAAGGTATGTAACTTAATGCGTTACATTACGTAATTTTGATAACTAGAGTATGTTTAGTTGTGTTGTAGAATAAAGGTTGTGTTGATTTAACGACAATGTTCGTTAATAGAAATGATAGGTTAAGAATCGGTTAGGAGTCGTTCGGTAGTCATCATATTGGAGGATTCCGTAGATGAGCCAAACGGGGAGAACATTGGTGAAATAGTAGCGTTATAGTTAATAATAGTTAGCAAAGGTGGTTACAATCATACGAGCATGAAACCATAAGATTGGTAATATAATGCCGGTGATAATAAGCCCCGGAAGTTGGGTAAAAAGCGCCCTATGTTTACTATTAAAAAAGGTAGTAAAATGAGTGTAACTTGAATGGGTCGAATAATGCATAAGTGACTTTTAGTCATTCGGCCCGTAAATCAAATTTTTTGGTATGATAATTGTAATAGGCACGTCGGTAATGAATTTATATAGGAAAAAGAATCACCTAAAACGGACTTACGAGACAAAAGATATGCTCATTTGAAGTTGAAAATCTGAGTTTCCGGAGCTGGCAGCAAATGCAGGTCAAAAACCTGCAACTGCTGGAAAACCGTTTCCCCCTCGCCACATGACAGGATCTCATGATCCTGCCGCGACACGCGATAGCTGCCGCAGCACGCGACAGGATGACTAGAACCTGCCGAGACACGCGGTAGGGTAACTTTTGAAATTTTATTTTATTTTTTTCAATGTGTGATGGTAGAACTTGTAGGTATGATTCAATTTATTGTCAAAACTAACGTTTTGATTGGTTTTGACTTTAGGTGATAATGGGAATCTTATGGATGGCGGTCAAGCAAGTAGTTGAAGAACTGAACACAAACTTTTGAGCTTCCGCGTTATCTTAACTTTGATAGACAATGTTTTGGGGATGTAAACATTTTGCTAAACAAATTATGAATTTTTGAATTAGTCGGTAGTTGACTAATGTTTGGTTACTTTAGAACTTTGTTTGGGAACTTATGTTTTAATTTAGACGCTTTTTAGTTTAAATCGTATGAATTTTTAATAAATCCAAGTAGTAATTAAACGGGTGTTACAAGTTGGTAATCATAGCTTAAGGTTGTCAACAAAGTGTTCGGTTCAAGCTTGATCGATCGTCCGGTAAGAATTAATTTATTATTTTAGTAGATTTTATCTTATGTAAGAAATGAGATGTGAATTAATGTGCATGGGAAAAGTGTGTTAACTCACTCAAACCCGGAAAGTGCACCAAAAGTGAACGGTTAAAGCAAGTTATGAACTTGGCTAAACCGAAGCAAATAAAGCTATGTTATAAATGAAATGTTTAACGTTTAATGTAAACATTTCAGTTTCAAGATTTCGAAAGGAAACGATAATGATCCGGTGCCGACAAGCACCGAACAAAGGAAAGAGATAATTGCCGAAGAAGTGGGAAAGGCGATTGAAGGTAGTCTATCCGGGTTTATAGACAAAATTCAAAACACGGTGTTGTCACTTGTCGAAGAACGAGTCAAAAGGTTGGAGGATAGTGTCAACCTTATGAAAGAGAAATCGGGAGAACGTAAGGGGTGTTCGTACAAAGAGTTTATGGCGTGTAAACCACCAATCTACAACGGGGAGGTTGACCCGATAATATGCCAGAGATGGTTAAGTGATGTTGAAGGGGTGTTTGAAAGGACCCACTGTGACGAAAGTGATTTTGTTGCGTATGGAACGGGTCAGTTGAGGGGTCAAGCCAAGGATTGGTGGGATAATAAAAAGAAGGAAATAGGAGCCGAAGCGGCGAGGGCCATGACATGGGAGGAGTTTAAGACACCGTTTCTTAAACATCATAGTCCCAAGGCGGTGATTAATAGAATCAAGGAAGAGTTCATGCAACTTAGGCACAAGGGCGAGACCATAGATAAGATTACGACAACGTTTATGGATAAGATGAAGTTTTGCAATGAATTGGTGACGAATGAAGAGCAGAAGATATACTACTACTATAACATGTTGAGCACCGAGTATAGAGAGTTTATGACTCCTTCAAAATACGAGACCCTTACCGAGATCATAAACGTTGCTCGGGAACGGGAAATTGAATTGAAGAAACAAGTTGAAAGGGGTGAACGAAGGGCACAGGATGTGGATCCAAGCCCTACAAAGAAAGATCGAACTGTGGAATCGGGAAAGAAAGTGGATGCTAAAGGCGGGTCGCCAAGTTGCAAAGTGTGTGGAAAAGGGCACAAGGGTGAGTGCCGCTTCAAAGACAAGCTGTGTCCCGTATGTGGGAAGACGGGACACACCGCATCGTTATGTCCCGGAAAGGTTTCCGTTTGCTATAAATGTTATCAGCCCGGCCACAAAAAGTCTGAATGCCCAGAATTGGTTGGAAAGAGAGACACTAAAGAATCTCCAACGGAAGCTCCAAAGGCGAAAGCTAGGTCCTTCCAACTCACAGCAGTTGAAGCAAAGACAGAACCCGATGTGGTCTCAGGTATATTCGCAATAAACTCAATCCCGGCACGTGTATTATTTGATACGGGTGCGAATAAATCCTTTATTTCACATGGATTTATTCGACATCCTTCATTTGTATTGACGAAATTATATGTGCCCTTAGAAGTTGAAATAGGGGACAACAAAAGTTTTATAGTTTGTGATACTTATCGAGGCTGCAAATTATGCATCGATGATGAAGAATACTTGATAGACCTAATCCCGATGTCAATGGGGGAATTTCAAGTAGTCGTTGGGATGGATTGGCTATCTCAGCACCACGCAAAGGTCGTGTGTTTTCGTAAGATGATAAAGCTAACATCTCCGAGCGGGAAACACGTCACTATCTATGGTGAAAAAGGAGGTAACCCCATAATATGCTCGATGTTGAAAGCTCACAAGCTTATGAAGCAAGGATGCAAGGCATTTATGATATACGCGAATGAGCTCGAGAATGAATCACTGAAGATTGAAGATGTACCGGTAGTACGGAACTACGAAGATGTGTTTCCGGAAGATTTACCGGGGATACCGCCCGAACGGGAAGTAGAGTTCGGAATCGAATTGATTCAGGGCGTAAAACCCGTAGCTAAAGCACCGTACCGACTCGCGCCGTCGGAGTTACAAGAGTTGATGTCACAAGTTCAAGACCTGCTCGACAAAGGATTCATAAGGCCGAGTGTGTCTCCTTGGGGCGCACCGGTACTATTCGTGAAAAAGAAAGACGGAAGCATACGTATGTGTATCGATTACCGGGAGTTAAACAAACTCACGGTAAAGAATCGATACCCGCTTCCGAGAATAGACGACCTATTGGACCAATTACAAGGTGCGAACTGGTTTTCAAAAATTGACCTTAGATCGGGGTATCACTAACTAAAGGTCAAGGAGGAAGATGTGCCGAAGACGGCTTTCCGCACGCGATACGGACATTACGAGTTCCTCGTGATGTCATTTGGACTGACAAATGCACTCGCGGCTTTCATGGACCTCATGAACCGGGTTTGCAAGCCAATGCTGGATAAATCGGTCATTGTATTTATCGATGATATTTTGGAGTATTCGAAAAGTGAAGCTGAACATGCACACCACTTACAAGAGGTGTTAGAGACACTTAGACGAGAAAGGTTGTATGCGAAATTCTCTAAGTGTGCCTTTTGGTTACGAGAGGTGCAATTCCTTGGCCACATCATAAGTGCCGATGGAGTATTGGTAGATCCGTCAAAGATCGAGGCCGTGTCGAAATGGAATCCCCCGAGGAACCCTTCGGAAATCAGAAGCTTCTTAGGGCTTGCGGGGTACTATAGGAGATTCATTCAAGATTTCTCCAAGATTGCGTCGCCACTAACAAAGTTAACCCGGAAGGAGGATAAGTTCATTTGGGGTGTTGAACAAGAAAGGGTGTTTCAGACGCTAAAAGAGAAGCTAACTCAAGCTCCGGTATTAACATTGCCGGACGGAGTCGAGGACTTGGTAGTTTATTCGGATGCCTCATTATCGGGGCTAGGATGTGTTCTGATGCAACGGGGCAAAGTTATAGCTTATGCCTCGAGGCAACTGAAGATACATGAAAAGAAATATCCCACGCATGTTCTCGAATTAGCTGCGGTGGTGTTTGCGTTAAAAATATGGAGGCACTATTTGTATGGGGTAAAGTGCACCATATTCACCGATCACAAGAGCTTAAAATACTTCTTCGATCAGAAGGAGTTAAATATGCGACAGAGGCGATGCTTAGAAACGGTGAAGGATTTCGCCTGTGAAATACACTACCATCCTGGGAAGGCAAATGTGGTGGCGGATGCACTGAGCAGAAAGGCGGACTATGTCCCAATACGAGTAAGGTCGATACAACTTGTGGTGACCTCGGGTATACTTGAACGGATCCGAGAAGCGCAAGTAGAAGCAGTGAAAGAGGAGAATTGGAAGAAGGAACGAATAGTCGGCCAGTTAAAAGACTTGTCGGATGGAAAGAACGGGGTGAAGACTCGATCCAAAAGAGTATGGGTCCCAAATTCTTGTGGGGTTAAGACGCTTCTACTTGATGAAGCTCATAAATCCCGATATTCTATTCATCCGGGTGTGACCAAGATGTACAACGATCTGAAACGAAATTATTGGTTGCCCGGAATGAAGAGGGATGTGGTGAAATATGTGGAGAAATGCTTGACTTGCTTACAAGTCAAGGCGGAACACCAGAAACCATATGGAAAACTGCAACCTTTGGAGATCCCGGTTTGGAAATGGGAACATATCACTATGGACCTATTGACCAAACTACCTAAAACGATTCGGGGATTCGATGCTATATGGGTGATTGTGGATAGATTGACGAAGAGTGCACATTTTATTTCTATACGCGAAACATATACTTCGGAAAAGATGTCCGAGGTATATACAAACGAAATAGTGGCACGTCACGGAGCACCGGTATCCATTGTGTCGGATAGAGATACTCGGTTTACTTCAAATTTTTGGCGAGATTTTCAAGAACAAATGGGAACGAAACTCTTCATTAGCACCGCCTACCATCCTCAGACGGATGGGCAGAGTGAAAGAACAATACAGACGCTAGAGGATATGTTACGGGCTTGTATCATCGACTTCGGTGGAAGTTGGGATGTTCATCTACCTTTCGCCGAATTTTCGTATAACAATAGTTACCATTCAGTATCGGCATGGCACCTTACGAGATGCTATACGGTAGAAAATGCAGAATCCCGGTGTGTTGGGGTGAAGCGGGCCCACGTGAATTGGCACATAAAGACATAGTTCAAGCCACTAATGAGAAAATTGAAGTGGTGCGAGCCCATTTGAAAGCAGCCCAAGATAGGCAAAAGTCTTATGCCGACAAAAGACAAAGACCGATTGAATTTCAGATAGGCGACGTGGTTATGTTAAAGGTTTCCCCATGGAAGGGCGTTATCCGATTCAGAAAAAGGGGGAAACTAAGCCCGAGGTTTATCGGGCCATTTAAAATCATCGAACGGGTTGGCAAGGTGGCTTATCGCCTCGAGCTATCGGAAGAGTTGAGTGGGATACATGGCACGTTTCATGTATCGCAATTGCGGAAATGTCTAGCGGAGGAAACAACTTATATCCATTACGACGATATCGAGGTGGATGATAGCCTAAATTATGCGGTAAGGCCATTGGAGATTTTAGATCGAAAGATCAAGCACTTGCGAAACAAACAAATCGATCAAGTCAAGATCAAGTGGGAGCATAGGAAGGGTTCGGACACTACGTGGGAGTCCGAAGAGGAGATGCGACGTCTCTACCCTACACTATTCGGTACGTACTTTGGTTTCGGGAACGAAACCCTTTTAAGGGGGGTGGACTTGTAACACCTCGAAAATGCAAATCATTTATTTTAAATATAATGTTGCTAAATAAACTAGTGAACTAACTAGGATTAAAATAACCTAGTTAGGTAAAAGCCTTGTAGTGACTTACAATGGGTTAAAACACTAAAAATTAGAACCAAATGATAGTTGAGGGACTAAAAGTGTTTAAATTGAAACTAATATTATGAAAACAAAAAAAATTAAAGCCCAAAACACATTGTGGGCGTGTATGGAGATCGAACCAGGCAGGGGAGGGGCGACCAGGGTTCTTCAAACCCAAAACTCCACAAATCTCAGAGATTGAAGATTCAAATCAAGTCCAAAACAAAAATCGAACATAGATTAGTGATCCCCACTGCAAGGAGATCATAAGGTATGTAAAATTTGACAAAAAATCTCTACTTGAAATTCTCATGAATTTAGAAAATTCGAAATCTAATGATGCATGTTTGTTTTATGGATAGAATAGGAATGATATAGTGTCTAGGAGTAAACCCTAGACAACGATATGTGAAATCATGACTAATTTCTGAAAATTTCATGAACACATTGAAGGTGATTCATGGGTTTTGAGCATTATTCTAGTGTAATAGGGTTCATAGAAAGAGATTTCTGAAATATGGATGTTAAATTGTATATATGAGAGCTAAATTGATGTAAATTTTAGTTAAATAACAAGCCATGAACTTGAATATAAATGATGTAAAAATCTGCCCTTAAAGTGTTTGTGAAAATGCCAAATAGAAGGCAAATTGTTGAGATATAAACAAAAACGCATAAAGTGTACTAAATGGCAAACTATGTGTTACATGTGAAACAAAGGGTTCTAAATACAATGTGATTGAACTCTATAGGAAAGGAAGCCGGAGCTTCGAGCGGACAAGCCGATGTTGATGCACGACTAAAGGGTGTGCTTTGAAGGTATGTAACTTGATGCGTTACATTACGTAATTTTGATAACTAGAGTATGTTTAGTTGTGTTGTCGAATAAAGGTTGTGTTGATTTAATGACAATGTTCGTTAATAGAAATGATAGGTTAAGAATCGGTTAGGAGTCGTTTGGTAGTCATCATAATGGAGGATTCCGTAGATGAGCCAAACGGGGAGAACATTGGTGAAATAGTAGCGTTAGAGTTAATAATAGTTAGCAAAGGCGGTTACAATCATACGAGCATGAAACCATAAGATTGGTAATATAATGCCGGTGATAATAAGCCCCGGAAGTTGGGTAAAAAGCGCCCTATGTTTACTATTAAAAAGGGTAGTAAAATGAGTGCAACTTGAATGGGTCGTATAATGCATAAGTGACTTTTAGTCGTTCGGCCCGTAAATCAAATTTTTGGTATAATAATTGTAATAGGCACGTCGGTAATGAATTTATAGACGTACAGGAAAAAGAATCACCTAAAACGGACTTACGAGACAAAAGATATGCTCATTTGAAGTTGAAAATCTGAGTTTTCGGAGCTGGCAGCAAATGCAGGTCAAAAACCTGCATCTGCTGGAAAACCGTTTCCCCCGCCCCACGCGACAGCTGCCGCGGCACGCGACAGTATGACTAGAACCTGCCGCGACACGCGGCAGGGTAACCTTTTGAAATTTTATTTTATTTTTTTCAATATTTGATGCTAGAACTTGTAGGTATGATTCAATTTATTGTCAAAACTAACGTTTTGATTGGTTTTGACTTTAGGTGATAATGGGAATCTTATGGATGGCGGTTAAGCAAGTAGTTGAAGAACCGAACACAAACTTTTGAGCTTCCGCGTTATCTTAACTTTGATAGACAATGTTTTTGGGATGTAAACATTTTGCTAAACAAATTATGAATTTTTGAATTAGTCGGTAGTTGACTAATGTTTGGTTACTTTAGAACTTTGTTTGGGAACTTATGTTTTAATTTAGACGCTTTTTAGTTTAAATCGTATGAATTTTCATTAAATCCAAGTAGTAATTAAACGGGTGTTACATATATCACATCAGCCATGCATGAGGTAGGAAGGACAAGTCTTCCATTTAGGTACCTCTTTGGTGTCCACCATTACACATGTTGCCATAGACAACAAGGAGGGTTATGAACATACAATAATGAAGGAATTAACTACATCTAATCTAAGAAAACATCAAGTAATGTGTGGATTTTCAAGTAGGATAGCCCAAACTAACCTTATAATCACACAGACATCAAGCTTTAAGCTTGTTCATTACTTGTGGGCTAAAACCCAAACAAAACAGAATGTCTATGAGGTTTTAACCTCTGATTTTACATGTCACAACCTTGTTTTTAAGCCCAACTAACCATAGATTTGATTATGAGCATATGAGCATATGGACATAGGAATGTGTATGAAAAACCTCAAGTTTAAGTAGCTTAACAAAGTTTAAATCAAAATAGAAAGTTTACATCACTTTGGAGCCTATTTTGGTGATGTTCCAGGTCTTGTTTTCCATGGAAAACCTATGGAAACATACCTAGGCTTGTTCCAAGTGATTTTAAAGAAGAATCAAAGGAAAAGAATGAGAAATGATGAAGTTATGCTCACTTAAGCAAGTTGATATGATTCTGGTCTTGCTTCTGATTAATAGCTGATTAAGGAGAGATTTGGGAGTGTTTTAAGTGAGTTGTAAAGTGGAAAATGTTTGGAGGATGCTTGGTTTTTATAGGGGATGATTAGGGTTGGGTTTTGTGAGCATTTAAGACAAGAAACACAAGTTTAAACTCAACAAAAAAAAACACATAAACCCGCCAATAAACGAGCTATTAAAAGGTTTCTGCGGATTGGACGGACTCGCGGGCCGCGAAACATAAGGAACGCCGGGTCGCGGCCTGTGAGAGGTTCATGTGGGAGAAAAGTTTGATTTTTGTACAATTAGCCCCCTAGACTTTCATATATGCTCTTTTTAGGGGTTTTCAAGGTATTTTAAGCACAAGAATCATACTTAAGGGTATGTTATGTAATTTAATCATAAACCAAATATAAAACACATATAAGGTATGCATAAGTTTATTTGTCGGGATTTAAGTATCGTATTCGCATAATTTGAGCACATATGTCACGTGTTTGGATGTTTAACGTGTTTTACATAAATTGTGAATAAGGTATCCTATGAATAATCAATCCAATTGTACGAACATGTGTGAAATGTGTATAACATGAATATGAAGAAAATATAAAATTTCATTATGATCCAAGTCTCAGATTTTACAACGGTTACAACGAAAGAATGATTACAAGAATACAAGACTTCCAAAAATAGAATTACAAGCAATGGTTTCTAATTATAGAAAGTGTGAAAACACAGGGCGTTACAGTCTCCCCTCCTTTAGGAAATTTCCTCCCGAAATTTAGGAAGAAGTAACGAAAAGTTGTGGATACTTGGTCTTCATATTACTCTCGAGTTCCCAAGTAAATTCAGCGCCACGTTTTCCTTCCCATCGAACCTTAACGATAGGAATTTGACTGCGCCTCAGTTTCTTGACACCTCTCTCCATGATTTTGACGGGTTTCTCCTCAAAATGCAAAGTCACTTCTTGAGGTTCGAGACATAAAACGTTGGGTGAACGTTGTTGAGTTCTTGAGGTAATTCGAGTCGATAAGCCACCTTGTCATTCCTCTCGAGTATCTTGAAAGGACCAACATAGCGAGGGGCAAGTTTTCCCTTTTTACCAAAACGAACTACTCTTTTCCAAGGAGACACTTTGAGGAGTATATGATCACCAATGTTAAACTCCAAGGGTTTGCATCTTTTATCAGCGTAGCTCTTTTGTCGACTTCTAGCCTTGAGTAGATTGTCACGGATTTGAAGGATCTTATCCGTTGTTTCTTGTATGAGCTCAGGGCCAGTAAATTGTTTGTCACCAATATCATGCCAACTAATAGGAGATCGGCACTTGCAACCATATAATGCCTCAAAATGAGCCATTTGAATACTGGCGTGGTAGCTATTGTTGTACGAGAACTCGATCAATGGTAAATGCACATCCCAACTACCACCAAAGTCAATGACACAAGAACGGAGCATGTCCTCTAGGGTTTTGATAGTACGTTCAGTATGTCCATCCATTTGAGGATGAAAAGCCATACTGAGATTCAAGTGAGAACCTATAGCGGACTGGAAGGTTTGCCAAAGACACGAAGTGAAACGACCATCGCGGTCAGAGATGATGTCAAGAGAAATACCATGACGACATATGATCTCATCGGTATAGATTCGAGCGAGTTTCTCAACTTTAAAATCTTCACGAATCGGAAGGAAGTGAGCTGATTTAGTCAAACGATCGATGATTACCCAAATGCTATCATGACCTGAAGGTGTGCGAGGAAGTTTGGTTATAAAGTCCATAGAAATGGTATCCCACTTCCAAACGGGGATTTCAGGTTATTCAATCATTCCAGAAAGGCGTTGATGCTCAACTTTAACTTTTGAACAAGTGAGGCACTTAGAAATATAAGCGGCAATGTCTCTCTTCATATCAAGCCACCAAAAGGATGCACGAAGATCATGGTACATTTTGTCAGCGCCAGGATGAATCAAGTACTTGGATTTGTGTGCCTCATTTATTATGATTTCGCGAAGATTGTCGCGATTTAGCACCCAAATACGATCACGACAGTATTGAAGACCATCAGATTTCGTAACAAGCAAGTCTTCAGTAGCACCACATATTTCTATGAACAAGGTTCCTTCGTTGGCTGAAGAGTATTGAGCTTCACGAATGCAAGTGTGAAGATCGCTAGAGACGTGAAAACAACGAATACTACTTACATGAGTCTTGCGACTAAGAGCATCGGCCACGACATTCGCCTTGCCAGGATGGTAGCGAATCTCGTAGTCATAGTCGTTAAGCAATTCCACCCATCGACGTTGTCGCATGTTTAGTTCCTTTTGGTTAAAGATGTGTTGTAGGCTCTTATGGTCAGTAAAAACCACACACTTCGTACCATATTGGTAGTGTCGCCATATCCTTAACGCAAAAACAACTGCGCCAAGCTCAAGATCGTGGGTAGTATAGTTTTTCTCATGTATTTTGAGTTAACGAGAGGCATAAGCGATGACCTTGTCTCGTTGCATGAGAACACAACCAAGACCACGGTTCGAGGCATCGCAATATACCACAAAATCATCATTCCCATCGGGGAGAGCAAGAATAGGAGCGTTACAAAGCATGTTCTTGAGGGTTTGAAAGATTCCTCTTGCTCAGGACCCCAAACAAAAGGTTTCTCTTTTTGAGTTAACGAAGTGAGAGGAACATTGATCTTTGAAAAGTTCGAGATGAATGGGCAGTAATAACCTGCCAATCCCAAGAAGGAATGATTTTTAGAAGGAGTTTTAGGTGCGGTCCTATTCTTCACTGCTTCGAATTTGGAAGGATCAACATGGATTCCTTTTTCACTAACAACGTGTCTAAGGAATTAGACTTCTTTGATCCAGAATTCGCACTTAGAAAACTTCACGTATAGGCGTTTAACACGTAAAAGTTTGAGAATGAGACGTAGATGACGTTCATGATCAACTTGGGTTTTAGAATAAATGAGGATATCATCAATGAAAACGATCACAAAACGATCCAAATAACTCTTACAAACACGATTCATAAGATCCATGAACACAACTGGTGCATTGGTCAAACCAAAAGGCATAACCATGAACTCGTAGTGTCCATAGCGAGCGCAAAACGCGGTTTTGGGGATGTCCTATTCGAGAACACGAAGTTGCTGATAACCAGATCGAAGATCGATCTTTGAGAAACAAGTAGCACCTTGAAGTTGGTCAAAGAGATCATCGATGCGTGGGATAGGATAATGATTCTTGACTGTGAGTTTGTTAAGCTCACGATAGTCGATGCACATGTGGAATGAGCCATCTTTCTTTTTGACGAAAAGCACAGGAGCACCCCAGAGGTACTTGGACGTATGAAGCCTTTTTCGAGGAGCTCTTGGAGTTGACTAGATAACTCTTGCATCTCAGAGGGTGCAAGAAGATACGGAGCCTTGGCAACAGGAGTCATGCCAGGTACGAGGTCAATACGAAAGTCAACAGATCGAGGTGGAGGAGGACCAAATAAGTCTTCAGGAAAGACGTCAGGGAAGTCGCACACCACTGGAACATCACTTACGCTCTTTCCCTTGCCCTTTTCTTCCACGATGTGGGCTAAAAAGGCAAAGTACGGTTTGCGTAAATATTTATTCACTTGTGTGCAGGACATCAATCTTAGTCCTTTTGAAGGTCAGGCTCCATAAACGCGTAGAGTGTCACCAGATGGAAGAGGCAATCAAACGTACTTCTCGTAGCAATCAATTTCAGCATGGTTCTCACGAAGCCAATCCATGCCTACTATGATGTCGAAACTACCCAGTTGCATGGGTATGAGATCGATAGTGAAAGTGTGCTCATTAAGAGCAAGAAGACAATTGCGAAGAACGGAATCGACTAAGACGGAGCCATTTGCAACTTCGACAGAAAACGACTTAGGCAGTTTAGAGCGTGTAACATTTTACAAAGGTTCAAATTCAACGAACACAAAGCTTTTATCTGCACCAGTATCAAATAGTAACGAAGCATAAAGCTTATTAACAAGAAACGTACCATTAACGACTTCATTGTCGTTGCGTGCCTTATTTGCATTAATGTTGAAAGCTCGTCCTCGTGGAGGTTGTTGTTGTTCCTGGTTTAGTTGAGGACATTGAGGACGGAGATGCGTTGTGTCACCACACTTGTAACAGGCTCGTGCGTTGTTTGCTGGTCTTGCGTTTTGAGGAGCTGGTTGAGCTTGTGGTGCAGGGTTAGTACGACAATAGGCAGTGTTATGACCAAAACGGTTGCAAGTGGTACAATGGCGACAATTGACGTTGGCAGGATGATGGTAATTGCAAGTAGTACACTTGGGATGAACTCCAGTGTATGGCTTTCGAGCGTTTTCAAGCGTAGTAAGGTTTGGGTTAACCGTGGGTACAATCACGTTGCAACCAGGGTTCTGATGCTTTCGCTTCTTCCCCTTGTTGCCACTCGATTGTTGGGTGATTTGATTAGCTGGCTTGGAAGAAACAGGATTTGCAGCTTGTTTATCGCGAATGCGATTGTTGTTTAGGGAAGCTGCGAGACGGTAAACGACATCAATATTATCGAGTTTGGTTGCCTCAATGGTATCACGCATTGTAGAAGGCAAACCATTGATGCACTTCCTTCTCATATGGTCGGTGGTCAAAACAAGGTAGGGAACAATGGAACTAAGCTGCTTGAAACAGGTGGTATAGGCTAGGTTATCATCGCCAACTTGTTTTAGAGCCCAAAATTTTTCTTCTAGTTTTTGTTGCTCATGAGGTGGGCAAAATTCCTCCATCATAAGTTGCTTAACCTCATCCCAAGGTAAAGCATAAGCCACTTTGTTTGAGCGGAGGTTTCTTTCGTTCATCCACCATTCTAAAGCTCGTGCTTGAAAAACCCCAGTTATAACAACCCTCCTAAATATTTTTGACACCCTAAAATCTATTAAAATACCCCTATATGTCTTAAAATACACCCCATATGTGAAAACCGAGCCCAAAATACGATCTAGCATTAAAAATAAAATAAAAACAAAAATTTAAAGGCTGTCGCGGGGCGCGTAGCCTTTGGCTACTGCCTACGCGGGCCGCGAACGATCAAAAACGAGGCAACACCCGGTGTTGACAGGTGGCAACACGTGTTGGACCTATACTCGTGACCTGAATCAGCTACGGCCTAGACCCCCTACTACGCGGGCCGCGTAGACCTTGGTCTCACTTTACGCGGGCCGCGAGAGACTCGAATTAGAGCCCTATAAATTTGGAGCTCGGGCCTTCAGTCGAAACTCGCTCACGATCTTTTCTTTCTTTCAATTTTCACATAGTAGGCATAATTCTCGGGTATAATACCACCCTAATTAACGAAGTTCTGTCCCGAAGTAAGTATTATAACCCCGGTTACGTATTAGATACGTTGCCCAATTGATCCAGGGTTCCGTAACGGCTGTCGAGGTTCTGCCCGACGTAGTCGTTGGAATGCCTTCTCGGGGAGGGTATTACTAATGTAAATAATGGGTTATTTTACTAACATATGTGCATTGTGTAAATTATAGATTATCGCCAGGAAACCCTTACAGAAAACCTAAGACAGCAATGTGAGTAATCTCCTTTTTGTAAACTGTTTTTACAAAACCTTAAATCTTTTACAATGTTGTTAAGCAGTGATTGAGTCTTTGTAGTTCTTCAAATACTGCCGGTATTTTGGGGTTTTGTATACAAAATGTGGAACATGTTACCATTGGACAAAGAGTTAGCCAATGTGTAATATGATCCACCAGTCAGGATTGACAATAGTGAATGAGTAATTGTGTAGAAATAAACAATGTGATTGCTCTCAATACTGTTAAAGGATAAAATTCTTCTTGATTAAACTGGGATTCACTCACCAGTATTTCCCACTGACAAATGTTTTTAAAACGTGTTTCAGGTAACAAAATGTAAAAGCCAATTGGAAGAAAGCCAGCTGGAGAGCACTGATGGCTTGGAAAAATGTGGCTATAAAAGTTACCTAAAAGATGATGTTTTAAATTATCCCTATAAACATGTTGTAATAAAAAACTTGGGTTTTACCCATGTGATTATTAATATAAAATATGGTGGTTTTACTCTGATAAACATTTCCTAACTACAGTCCTGATGAAATTTCTACTGCCAAAATGATACCATCAAAACTGGTCTCGCGTCCGCCCGTTCCCGGAACAGACAGGGGGCGGGGGTTGCGACAGAAGGTGGTATTAGAGCTAAGCCACTGATTCAGCCACAGAAGTGTTCTACTGACATCTATATATTATTTAAAATGTTAGGAAATTAATTATGGAAATACGTGAATATCTGTATTTTATTATTGTGTGTTATTTGACTATTTGTTAGTTTTCAGTATGAGTGATCAAGGACCCTCAGACGTGTATCGTTAATTATCCGATTCACCTAGGAGTGAAGGTACCTCTTCACAGCCCGCCCTCTCTGGGTATGCCGCTGATAATGAAGAAGGGATGTTTGTCTTTAAGGCTCAGTCTGAAGAGCCATTCCCTCAGAAAAATAGAGGATGGTTCAGTAAGGGAGCATTTGAGCGTAGAAAAAGAATACGAAAGTTGCAACAGCAAAGAGTCCTAGCAGCCGCTAAGCGAGAGTCAGATGCCCATACACAGGATATGCTTAATAGAAGTCTAGCTAATTTTCATATCCTAGCAACAACTGCTGCCGACCCAAACCTAGAACAACTAGTAGCCCCACAACCCTTACCTTTATTTCCCACTCAGCCGATGGAGATGGAAGATAACCCCGAAAACCAAGTCCAAATGCATGATTTCAACCATGAGGAGATACCCAGGATACCAGCTCCTAATCCCTTAGACCCAAATTATGATCCATGGTTCGATGATCATAGGGATTATGTGCCACGCTACCACCTAAACGACGAACCCATGCCTAATATAGCAGCCTATCTGGGTCTGGACCCTCTAGATCCCTACTATGATAATGATGAATACATTAGGGAGATCTTAGAGAATCCTTACCCTCAGAAAAATCCCATGCCCCAGTACCCGGACCCAGTACCAGCACCTGCACCCCCAATGAGTGCAGATAATGTGCACGAGCTCCGAACTTTCGGAGAAGAAATTTTAGAGAGTAGTGAGAGGATGAGGCAGGTAGGAGAGTGACTCGTCTGGAAGTACGACGAGCTCAATATGGATTACTGGATGAATCCAGACCAGTGAAGGTGATGGTAGAGTTGGTTATAATAATAATAATATCTAATATGTTTATATGAGAAAAAATAATAATAATAATAATAACAATATATATATATATATATATATATAATAATATATGTTGTAGTATAGACCACTTTGTGGTTAGTGATGCATAGTAGTATTGTATTGTAATTTTAAATTTCTAGTATCGGTTTGTATTAGAAGCATACTATAATAGAAAAGAGTAAAGTCGCAATGCTCGACGCTTTTGACCAATATGTGTGTTGTGTGGTTGTTGCCTAAATTATTAATTATTTTGTGATATTAATAATTGGTAAATGTTTAAAATCTAGATGGACGACGAGGTAAACCAGGAAAACCAGAATAACGATAACCAGAGTAACAATAACTTGGATAATGAGAACCTGAACAACAACAATAACGAAAACCAAGTGGATAACAGTGCCATGCAACATATAGTGGCACAAGGGATAATAGATGCGATGCCATATATTATCAAAACAGTTAGGGAAGCCGAAAATAAAAGTAAACATGATAGTAAGCGACCCTCCGAACCTGAAAACAGCGTGAACAATGGACCCGTACTTCAAGCGCCAATTCCCAAAAGAAAAAGAATTGTGTCTTACGGTTGTTCTTATAAAGAATTCTGGTCTTGTAAAACAATGGAATTCTCGGGCAATGAAGGGGCCATTGCATCTCTACGGTGGATAGAAAAGACTGAGGCAGTCTTAAGAATAAGTAAATGTGCTGAAGAGGATAAGATAATGTTTGCTTCCAATCTGTTTAAGAATTCAACACTAAAATGGTGGAACACTATCCTCCAGTCTAGGGGAAGTGATAGAACTTATAATATGGAATGGGAGGAATTTAAAAACATGGTAGAAAGGAAATTATGTCCTCCTAATGAAAAAGAACAGATAGCAAACAAATTCCTAAACCTTAGGATGATTGGAGTAGATAGTAAGGGTTATACTACATTATTCTTTGAATATGCCAGAATAGTACCAACCCTTGCTTAACCTGAACCAGTTTTAATCTCCCGTTACGTCTGGGGATTAATTGGGGAGATTAGACATGTAGTCAAGGTAGCTAGACCTCAAACCACAGAAGAAGTTGTAGAACTAGCCAACACCTTTACAGATGAATTAGTCCGTACACGAGAAGAGGATCAAAGGAGAAACCTAACCCAGAAGCTTACTCAAGAATTCCGTTCTGGAAATTCTAACCGTGGGAGAAATGTAGGTTCTACCTCTGCACCATACTGTAAGTATTGCAAAAGGAAGCATTCAGGAAGATGCTATATATACTGTAACTTTTACAAAATATCTGGACACAAGGAGGAAGACTGCAGGAAAAAGCCTAACAACAGGATATGCTACAACTGCGGAGAACAAGGTCATATCAAGCCTAACTGTCCAAATTTAGCTCCAGCTGCAAACCCCAAGAATACTAAAAATGCTAGAGCATTTGTTCTGACAGCAGAAGAAGCAAAGATGATCCCGGATGTGATCACTCGTACGTTTTTAGTTAATGATGTTTTTGCTAAAGTATTATTTGACTCTGGTGTGAACCAAAGTTTTATTAATACTTCATTTTGCAAACTTCTTAATCAATCATTAACTAAACTCCCACAAGAATGTTTAGTAGAGACAGCAAATGGGGAAACTATTAAGATTTCTGAAATCTTGCAGGAAGCAAGAATAGAAATTTTAAATCAGAAATTTATTGCAAACCTTTACCCAATGAATCTGGCAGGATTTGATATTGTGTTAGGAATGGATTTGTTAATAGCCAATAAAGCCAGTATCTTATGTGATCAAAAGTCAATTCAAGTAAATTCACCAAGAGGTGAAAAGATCACAATTAAAGGAAATAAGTTCTCTAAATCCACAAAATTCATCTCTGTGATGAAAACAGCAAGTTATTTAAGAAAATGATCATTAGTGTATTTGATTTCTATAATCACTAACACTAAAGGAAAAGAAGTAAAGGATATTCCAGTAGTATCCCAGTTTTCAGATGTATTTCCAGAAGAGCTACCAGGGCAACCTCCAGATAGGGAAGTTGAATTCAGAATCCATCTAATACCAGGAACCGCACCAATTGCCAAAGCACCTTACCGTTTGGCACCCGCAGAAATGCAGGAATTGAAGAAACAGTTAGACGAATTGTTGGAGAAAGGATTCATACAACCAAGCTTATCGCCATGGGGAGCACTGATTTTGTTCGTTAAAAAGAAGGACGAATCAATGCGTATGTGCATTGACTATCGTGAATTAAACAAAGTTACGATTAAGAATCGGTATCCATTACCAAGAATAGATGATCTGTTCAATCAGTTGCAAGGAGCACGATTTTTTCTCAAAAATCGATTTAAGGTCAGGATATCATCAATTAAAGGTACAGGAAGAGGACATTCCTAAGACCGCTTTCAGAACAAGGTATGGCCATTATGAATTTACTGTCATGCCATTTGGTTTAACCAATGCCCCAGCTACATTCATGGACATGATGAACCGAATATGTAAGCCATATTTGGATAAATTCATAATTGTCTTTATAGATGATATTCTTTTTTATTCCAAAAGCAAAGAGGAACATGCAGCCCATCTGCACGCACTTCTAAGTTTATTAAGAAAAGAAAAGCTTTATGCTAAGTTTTTGAAGTGTGAGTTTTGGTTAGAACAGGTACAATTTCTTGGACATCTAATCAATCATGAAGGAATTCATGTAGAGCCCACCAAGATCGAGCCGATAACCAAGTGGTAAACCCCTGAGTCACCAACTGAGGTTAGAAGTTTCTTAGGACTAGCCGGTTATTATAGAAGATTTATTCGAGATTTTTCTAGAATAGCCATTCCCTTAACTAAGTTAACCTGTAAATCCATTAAGTTTGAATGGGGATCAAAACAAGAAGAAGCCTTTAGAATTCTTAAGCAAAGATTAACCCATACACCCATACTAGCATTACCAGAAGGAACTGAAGATTTTGTAATCTATTGTGACCCTTCCAAGTTAGGTTATGGATGTGTATTAATGCAACGTCAAAAGGTTATAGCTTATGCCTCTAAATAACTTAAGAATCATGAAGATAATTATTCAACCCATGATCTAGAGTTAGGAGCTATAATTTTTGCCCTTAAAATTTGGAGACATTACCTTTACGGTAGTAAGTTTACCATATTTACCGACCATAAAAGTTTAAGGTATGTTTTTGGGCAAAAGGAATTGAATATGAGACAAAGACGTTGGATGGAGATACTTAGTGATTTTGATTGCGATATCCAGTATCATGCAGGAAAGGCAAATGTAGTATATGATGCTTTAAGTCGAAAGTATCATGAAAAGCCAAAAAGAGTACGTTCTCTTAAGTTAAATCTGCAAATAGATTTAAATGAACAGATTAGAAAAGCACAAGAATCAGTAATCAAGGATGATACTGAAAAGTTAAAAGGAATGATTAAGGAATTAGAACAAGGAACAGATGGAATTTGGAGATTCCATAAGAAAAGGATGTGGATACCTAAATTAGGAAACCTACGCCATCGTATATTAGAAGAAACCCATAAGTCTAAGTATACGATGCATCCGGGAAGTGATAAGATGTATCAAGATTTAAGGAAGATTTTTTGGTGGATAGGAATGAAAAAGGATATAGCAACATATGTTGCAAAGTGTTTAACTTGTTCACAAGTCAAAGCTGAACATCAGAAACCCTCAGGTTTATTGCAACAGTTAGAAATGCCTGTATGGAAATGGGAATTAATAACAATGGATTTTGTTACTAAATTACCCAAAACAAGAAAAGGTAATGATACAATCTAGGTGATTGTAGACAGGCTAACCAAGTCAGCACATTTCCTACCAATGAAAGAAACTTTCAGTATGGAACAATTAGCTAAATTATATGTAAATGAAATAGTTTCATTACATGGAATTCCTCTATCAATTGTTTCTGACAGAGATAGTCGTTTTACCTCTCATTTTTGGACAAGTTTCCAAAAAGCCATGGGAACCAAGTTGAATCTAAGCACCGCTTATCATCCTCAAATGGACGGACAAAGCGAAAGGACAATCCAGACAATGGAGGACATGCTTAGAGCTTGTGTAATTGATTTCGGAGGTAATTGGGACAATCATTTACCATTTATAGAATTTTCTTATAATAACAGTTATCACACAAGTATCAATGCTGCACTATTCGAAGCACTTTATGGACAAAAGTTCTGAACGCCAGTCTGTTGGGCAGAAATTGGAGAAAAGCAACTATCTGGACCTGAGATAGTACAAGAAACAACAGACAAAATCATTCAAGTCAAGGAAAGACTGAAAGCAGCACGTGATAGACAAAAGAGTTATGCTGATAACCGACGTAAGCCATTGGAATTTCAAGTAGGAGATAAAGTATTATTAAAAGTCTCTCCCTGGAAAGGAGTTATAAGATTCATCAAAATGGGAAAGCTAAGCCCCAGGTATGTTGGACCTTTTAAGATTATTAGAAGAATAGGACCAGTAGCCTATCAGCTACAACTGCCAGAGGAAATGGCAGGAATACATGATGTATTTCATTTATCTAATCTCAAGAAATGCTTAGCTGATGAATCGCTAGTAGTGCCTCTTAAGGATATAGAGGTAAATGAATAGTTAAAGTTTGTAGAATGACCTCTACAGATTGAAGACAAGAAAGTTAAGAACCTCAAGGACAAAAGACTAGTTCTAGTCAAAGTGAAGTGGGACTCCAAAAGAGGACCAGAATACACATGGGAACTTGAATCAGAAATGCAAATGGAATATCCACACCTATTCCATTAGAACTTGAGGACTCTAAAACAAGATAGGGAGGATATAACAACCCTCCTGAATATTTTTGACACACTAAAATATATTAAAATACCCCTATATGTCTTAAAATACACCCCGTATGTGAAAACCGAGCCCAAAATACGATCTAGCATTAAAAATAAAATAAAAACAAAAATTTAAAGGCTGTTGATATGTGCAAAATGCAACATAAAAATTACATCAAATAAGGCATAAAATTAACCCTTCTTTAGTACTAATGTTGGAAAAAGTGTGCTTTTGTCTTCCTTTTGTATTTTCAGGGTTAAAAGAGCTTAAATGAACAAAAGAAGCAAAAATGCAGCCAAATCCAGCATAAATACAAGAAAAGGAATAAACGTGGCATGCCCGACCCCTCGGCAGCATCTTCCCAAGCAAAACAAGAGAACAGAAGGCTGAACACGCCCCGTGCTCAGTGAGCACGGGGGCGTGCCCAAGTGTCTGCAGAAAAGACAAAGTTGTAGAAGCTTCTATCACCCACTACGGGGGCATGCCCAGCGGGCACGGGGCCATGGTTAACTCTAAGATTCGCAGAATCTGAGGAAATCTTGATAGTACATATACGCTTCTGCACACGGGGTCGTGCCCAGCGGACACGGGGGCGTGGTCAACTAATGCAGACAAACTGCAATTAATGAAGAAAGAGAAGATGGGTGGACACGGGGCCGTGCCCAATGGACACGAGGCCGTGTCCGGGCTTCTGTGCAGGCTATAAATAGGGGTGCTTGGCTCATTTGCAAACCATCCCTTGGCAAACCACTTCTCTCACACTTCACCCACACTCCACCACCACCACACACCATCATCCACCACCATCATCCATCATCCATCATAGAGTGTGTGTAGTAGTCTCGGGATCCAAGATTGATCGTAAGAGTTCTTGACAATCAAAGGCCATGTTTGCCTAAGTCTCTTACATCACTTGGTGAAGACAAGTGTTTAGTGTAATACTTTTTATTTTTAATCTTTTCGCACTTTTTATTTGGTTATGTATTAATGGCTTTAATAACTAGTTTCTTATGTTGAAGGTGAGTCTTCCTTATCGTTTGTCCGTGGTGTCTTGGCATTATTTTACTGTCTATATAAAATAAAAGATTTCCACCATTCATATCTCCACGGTCTATATGGAGGTATGTTGGCTACCTTGTCGGGGGTTAAGGGAACGGTTTGGTAAGAGTCTTGCCTTGTTCAGTGTATAGATCCTGCAAGGACCTGAGTCAACTTTAGTAGGACCCCCTTCAATACTCACTGGTATTGGATGGCGAGGGTCCGAATTCCTTGATCCCCTCATATGTAAACTACTATTAATATTTTAACCCGGTTACTTAGGACTGTATCCCTGCTGACTCAGACTACTTAGCCGAGGGTAACGTCACCTCCAGAAGAGGGGCCTACCACAATATGCATTAATAACTTAATTAATTATCTTTCAATAATCCAACCCTTTAGGATTGTATCCTTGCTGACTCAAACTACTGGGTTGAGGGTAACGTCACCTTCAGAAGAGGGGCCTACTACAATAACTAAGATAATCTCTTAAAAAGTACAAAAGTGCGGAAATAATCAAAGGTTACACTAAACACGAGTCGGATCCAAGTGATTCATCTTGTCTATCTGTCTTTTATTTTATTTTATTTTTCAGCATTTTAGTTAGTTTTATTTTTCTTGTTTAAAAACCATTTTCTAAACTTTTGATGTGATTAGACGTTGAGGATAAACCGGTATTAAAAGCTCTTGTGTCCTTTGACGACCTCGGTATCTTACCAACACTATACTACGCTCACGATGGGTGCACTTGCCCATATGTGTGTTTAGTGTTAGTAAATATCGTGTTTTATAAATTTAAAACTTGGCTAAAACTGTTAAAGGGGCTTAAAATATACATAAAAAATCTAACGACACTTCACACGCATCAGCTGTCGCGGGGCGCGTAGCCTTTGGCTACTGCCTACGCGGGCCGCGAACGATCAAAAACGAGGCAACACCCGGTGTTGACACGTGGCAACACGTGTTGGACCTATACTCGTGGCCAGGATCAGCTACGGCCTAGACCCCCTACTACGCGGGCCGCGTAGACCTTGGTCTCACCTTAAGCAGGCCGCTAGAGACTCGAATTACAGCCCTATAAATTTGGAGCTCGGGCCTTCAGTCGAAACTCGCTCACGATCTTTTCTTTCTCTCAATTTTCACATAGTAGGCATAATTCTTGGGTATAATACCCCCCTAATTAACGAAGTTCTATCCCGATGTAAGTATTATAACCCCGGTTACGTATTAGATACGCTGCCCAATTGATCCAGGGTTCCATAACGGCTGTCGAGGTTCTGCTCGACATAGTCGTTGGATTGCCGTCTCGGGGAGGGTATTACTAATGTAAATAATGGGTTATTTTACTAACATATGTGCATTGTGTAAATTATAGATTATCACCAGGAAACCCTTACAGGAAACCCTTACAGAAAACCTAAGACAGCAATGTGAGTAATCTCCTTTTTGTAAACTGTTTTTACAAAACCTTAAATCTTTTACAATGTGGTTAAGCAGTGATTGAGTCTTTGTAGTTCTTCAATTACTTCCGGTATGTTGGGGTTTTATATACAAAATATGGAACACGCTACCATTGAACAAAGAGTTAGCCAATGTGTAATATGACCCACCAATCAGGATTGACAATACTGAATGAGTAATTGGGTAGAAATAAACAATGTGATTGCTCTCAATGCTGTTAAAGGATAAAATTCTTCTTGATTAAACTGGGATTCACTCACTAGTATTTCCCACTGACAAATGTTTTTAAAACGCGTTTCAGGTAACAAAATGTAAAAGCAACTTGGAAGAAAGCCAGCTGGAGAGCACTGACGGCTTGGAGAAATGTGGCTGTAAAAGTTACCTAAAAGATGATGTTTTAAATTAAATAAAATAGGGTTTATCCCTATAAACATGTTGTAATAAGAAACTTGGGTTTTACCCATGTGATTATTAATATAAAATATGGTGGTTTTACTCTGATAAACATTTCCTAACTACGGTCCTGATGAAATTCCCTTCTTTTGATGTTTTGATGTTTTTTGGAAATATACTGACCTTGGTACTGAAGTTTTGAAGATCATTGTCATGATCTTTGTTATGAAGTGTTTATGCTACACTTGATAATATATACATTTTTGATGCACTGTTGTGCCTGTAAGTTTCAGGTTATGTTTAGATTACAATATGTTGCATATGTTTAATTGCTTTTAGTAGGTAGAGCGAATGAGAATGGTATTGTGCTCATGTGTGAACGTTTGTCTAAAAAGGTGTGTAAGTTTTGCCGTCTTTAGACTGTTCATGAGGTGTACAATGTCTACCATATTGTTTTCGCGTAAACCAAAAGAATTATATGCAATTTGTAATAAACAGTAACATGCGGAAGGATGATGTTTGTATTGATGAGGGCGTAAAGCCACTAATACAAAGTACAATAGAAAAATTCATCGAATGTGTAGTTTCATCTTTTTAGCTTACATATAACACCTGCGCAGTTGTTGCGCGTTCCAGGTGCGAGGAATTATTGTTCCATCAAGTCTCTTTAGGGTGTATGCTCCCTTGCCTAAGACCTCATTGATGATGTATGGTCCTTCCCATTTTGGTGCTAATTTGCCTGGGTTTTCCACGTTGGAAGCTTCATTGTCGCGCAAAACAAAATCACCAGGGACAAATGAGCATATGCGGACGCGTGCATTGTAATATTTTTCGAGTTTGGATTTGTACCTTGCTTCTGTAATGGCGGCGTTTTCGCGCCTTTCTTCAAGAAGGTCTAAATCCAATCTTCGCTCTTGCTCATTGTTTTGTTTTTCCATGGCGATCATGCGCGGTGATGGTAGGCCAATTTCGGCTGGGATTACTGCTTCAGAACCATAGACCAGGCTAAATGGAGTTTCTCCCGTGCTAGTCTTTGGCATTGTACGATGGGCCCATAAGATGCTGGGGAGTTCATCGACCCATCCTCTGCGCGCTGTGCCTAGTCGCGCCTTAATGTCGTCGACTATCTGTTTGTTGATGCTTTCAACTTGGCCGTTTGCCTGTGGGTGCGCCACAGAGGCAAAGTTGTGCTCAATCTTCATTTCTTTGAACCATTTTTGAAGATCTTCTGAGGCAAAGTTTGTGCCGTTGTCGGAGATGATGCGCAATGCGCAATGGTAATCCGAATCCGAATTACCATTGCTGTTGTTGAGGCTAGTGCCTTGGCTTCGACCCATTTTGTGAAATAGTCGACTGCTACAATGATGAATTTTACTGCGCCTGGCGCATCAGGGAATGGACCCACAAGATCGATGCCCCATTGCTGAAAAGGCCAGGCGGAGGTAACTGGCACGAGCGGGTTCTTTGGCCGGAGTGTTTTTGGCGCGTGGCGTTGACAGGCTGCGCATCTCCGTAATAATTCTACTGCGTCCACGTGCATTCCTGGCCAGTAGTACCCCGCGTTCATTATTTTTGCCATGACCATGCGCGGCCCTGCGTGTATTCTGCATAAACCCTCGTGGATTTCTCTGACCAGATATTGCGCATCTGTTTTGTCAACACAGCGTAGTAATGGTCCCATAAATGACTTCCGGTATAGGACGCCATCCGCCATTTCATAGTTTATTGCCTTGTGTTGGATTTTTCGAGCTTCTGCCTTTCCTTCTGGAAGCTTTCCGTGTTGTAGATATAAGATGATCGGAGACATCCAGGATGGATTCCCCACTTCTATAACATTTATTTGTTTGAGATGAATGGAAGGATTAGACAATACCTCTGTGCACACTTCTTTTGCTAAGTGCTTGAAGCTGGTAGCGGCTAATTTGCTTAGCGCATCTGCGTACTTGTTTTCGCTTCTGTTTATATGGTTAACCTTGAACGTCTGGAATTGGCTGATTAACATCCGCGCTTGTTCAAGGTATAATGCCATAGCTTCTCCTTTCGCATCATAATGGCCATTAACTTGTTCGGCCACCAGTTTTGAATTGACATTGGCTTCAAGGTTTCTTGCCCCCATTTTAAGCGCTAAGCGGAGATCCGCCAAGAATGCTTCATATTCAGCTTCGTTGTTCGTGCTTTGGAAATCCAAGCGTATGGCATATGTAAGTTCGTGATCATCGGGATTGACTAATCGAAGACCTGCGCCGGCTCCGTCGTCATTGGAAGCTCCATTTGTGTGGAGAGTCCAGACTCTATCATCGAAAACAGGAATAGGGTTCTGGATTGCCTCGCACTCTTGAACTTTGTCGATGGGGACTTCTGTGGCAAAGTCCGCTAGAACTTGCCCTTTAATTGCTGGTCTTGGTCTATACAGGATATTGTATTCTCCCAGCTCAATAGCCCACTTAGCCAATCTTCCCGCCACGTCGGGTTTGGATAGGATTTGGCCTAAATGATAATTAGTGAGAACCGTGATGACGTGGCCCGAAAAGTACTGACGTAGGCGTCGTGACGCATGTACTAGCGCTAGGACCAGTTTTTCTATCATTGAGTAGCGCGTCTCTGGGCCAGTGAGCATCTTGCTTATATAGTATATTGGAGTCTGAATGTTTTCGCGCTCCACCATTAAGACCGCGCCTACTGCTACTTCCGCAGCAGATAAATATAGGATCAGTGGTTCCTTTTCTCGTGGCGCTGTCAGCGTTGGTAACTGAATCAAACATTCCTTCATTTGCTTGAAGGCTGTTTCCGCTTCGGGTGTCCACTGGAAGTGAGTTTTCTTGGCGCAGTTTCGCAGCATGCTGATGAATAGGTAAGATTTTGCCGCGTGATTTGCTAAAAATCTGTTTAAAGCTGCTAGTCGTCCGACCAGCCTTTGCATTTCTTTTATTGTTGCAGGTGATGGCATTAGCTGGATGGCCTGCACCTTTTCTGGATTTACTTTAAAACCATCTCGTGTTACTATGAAACCCAGAAACTTCCCTTCTTCCATCCCGAAGGAGCATTTTGTTGGGTTGAGCTTTAAGTTTACGCTGCGCAATGAGTCGAATGTGCGCTGAATGTTTGCCAACTTTGTTTCTTCCTCATGACTCATGATGACAAGGTCGTCCATGTATACCTCGACTGTTTTGCCAATATCTCCTCTGAAGACTGTGTCCATTAGTAGTTGGTATGTTGCGCCTGCGTTGCACAGGCCAAAGGGCATTTTGGTATAGCAGAAGATGCCCTTATCTGTTCGGAATGCAGTTTTGTCTTCGTCTTCTTCTTTCATCTGAACCTGATGGTAACCTTTGTAACAGTCAAGAAAACACTTCCATCTGAATGATGCTAGAGAGTCGACTTTTTTGTCTATCTCAGGAAGCGCATAGCAATCTTTTGGGCACGCTTTATTCAGGTCTTTGAAGTCGACGCACATTCTCCATCCGCCACTGTGTTTCTGGACCATTACTGGATTGGCAACCCATGTATGGTATTTAACTTCGTGCAAGATTCCCGCATTAAGTAGCTCTATTACTTGTTCGTCCATGGCTTTCGCTTTTTCTTCACTAAAGCTGCGCCTTCCCTGAGCAACAGGTTCTGCTGAGGGTCGGATGTTCAGACAATGTTGTGCTATGTCACGCGGAACCCCAGTCATGTCTGCTGGTCACCAAGCGAATATGTCTTTATTGTTAGACAGTAATTATTTTAATTGTATTCGAGTTGCCGGTGAAATGGCGTGTCCTAGCAGGATGGTCTGCTCTGGATATTCGTTGTTCAGAATCCATTTTTTTGGCTCATTTGATGCTGAGGGTTTGGCCACTTTTGCTGGTGGCTCATCGTCCACGTACATGACCTCTTTACTTGAGTATAGAATTGCCACTCCTGTCTCTGTTTGAAATCCACATGCAGCATGTGGAATAGAAGTGGTCATGCTGAATTCTCACTGTGATCTTCTCCCAAGCAATACATCATGGCGTGATGTTGCCGGCATGACCATGAAATTTACTGTGACCGTACGAGAATGTTCGCCATCAGATAGAGTCACAGGGAATGCTATTTGCCCCAATGGGAATACAGCTTCATTGCAAAATCCGGTGAGAGGAAAATCGACCGGTTCTAATCGTGCTTTGTCTTCTGGATCGAGCTGTTTGAAGCACTGCTCGTATATGATATCCATCGAGCTTCCTGGATCTATAAACATATAGTTCGTTCGATAATGGCCGAAGATGCCAGTAATAATTACTGGTCGTTCTTCTTGAGGGCCTCCAGGGACAACAGGAAACACAACCTGTTGTTCTCTCCAATGTTGATCATGATATCGTTTGTTTGGCATTCGTGACGGACCTCCTTGAACCATGTTTATGTGTTTTTGTTTAGCTTTCTGATGGCTGATATTTTTGGATTGTTGACGTATCTCAACATTACTGTTAGATTGGATGTCCCCCTGACAGGGTGTTGGTGGGTCCAATACTACAGTGTCAATTTTTCCACCAGATCTGGTGTTTGGGAACTCAGATCTGGCAATTTGTGTAAAAATTGTGTTTAAAGCCATCTGGCATCTGTTAAACCAGTACTCTGGGGATCTCTCTATGAGTTGATTTGATGAATTCTTCCCGTCTGAACGACTGTTGCTTTCGTTTGTTCCCGTGATTCCGTCGATCTGGGTATTTTGGGTTGTAGAACCCTCGAACTAAGATCGAGGACCTGATGGGTGAGATGATGAATTCTCAGTCATGTGAAAACAGAGAATGAGGAAACTAAATCGAAACGAGACAAAACTGAAAAAACAGAGGAATCGGTGGGCGCCAATGAAGAAACACTAGATTAATCGACCGGGATCGATTAACTAGGGGGTTTGAATCCGCATAAAAAGGTGGGTTTCCTCTCGTTTGATTTGATGATGGTTGGCCTTCTTCTCCAATAAAACTCTACAAAAAAGAAGCACCGTTAGCCTCGCCAAGGGGAGAAAGGGGTTCTCTCCTTGACCCGACTCCGGTGTGAGAATAAGTATATGTTATGAAGAATAAGGTGTATTGAAGAAGTGTGTGTAACTTGAAATTCATACCTGAGCTATTCTCATATTTATAACCGAGAGTGTTTGGGCGGGAAAACCTGTTAGTGAAAAGTTGACGGAAGATGCTAACCCCGTGAGCGGTTACATTTCCTTCTGTTAAGTTTCTTGATCCGACGTGAATGCACACGGATCGCTGTTAGATCTATGGCTGGGGATATGCCACGTGGAAAGTGATCAAGTGGAGATTACTCCCTAATTACATGCTATTGTTGTGATTCTAGGGACGTCTGAGGTGCTGACACGTGTCCAGACGGTTGTAACCGTTTAGTGGAGCACGATTGGGTCTTTCTAGAAGATTAATGTTGTAATCTGGTGTGACTCCTTATCGTATGGAGTCAGCTGAATAAATAATATCCAAGTCTGGATATTAAGCGGAAGTGTTTATTTTAGGATTTTCATCCTTTATGAAAGCGCAAGGATTTATGATTTCCTTTTGGCGCGTAAGTGTTGCATGCTATCAGTCCTCTTAAGCCTTCTTTGTAAGACCAGTGCGCGGCCGCGCAAGGTGAGAGGTTTAAAAGACCAGGTTGTGGTATGGTCTCAAGCTCTTGCTACGAGGTTTTTGGGACCTTACCCCTTCACCATGTGATTATTAATATAAAATATGGTGGTTTTACTCTGATAAACATTTCCTAACTACGGTCCTGATGAAATTTCCGCTGCCAAAATGATAAACAAAATGATACCACCAAAACTGGTCTCGCGGCCACCCGTTCCCGGAACCGACAGGGGGCAGGGGTTGTGACACCAGTAGCGCTACGTGTTTTGAGCTCATCGGGACATTCGCTGTTAATGTAGGTAACTTCTATGTTGTCGAACCACTAGAGCATAGCAGTCACCCCATCATTCCCTGTGAATGGCTTAGGGTTGCAAGCGGCGAAGTGCTTGTAGTTAAAGGTTACGGGCTTAGGTTGGACCGCTTTCGAATTGACAGAAGAGTTTGGAGTAGCGGCTTGGATCTCACTGATAATCTTAGGAACAACACGCGCGATTTGATTGGCCATGAAAGCCATCATCTTCTCTTGGGAGTTGCTCTTTGACTTCTTGTTCGAGTTGGAGAGATGGTGAGAAGACGACATCTAAAAGATTCAAAACAAGAATGGATGAGACTTGATCATAATTTTTGTTTAAGAAAATCATTTTCGTGAATGCATCACATAGCATATAGTTTCACATAGCATACAAAATGTTCAAGTTGTTTCACATAGCATAATCATGAATTTCACATAGCATAACATGAATAATTAAAGCATCGTAAATTTAGTTTATTCACGAGAGATTATTATTGTTTTTGATTGCGAGAAACGTGCGAATTGTGTAACGCTTTTGAAATGAACGAGATAACAAGTATAAAATCACATATAAATTGAGACAAGATAAAAGAGAGGCTCATAAAACATAGGATTGTTTCGGGTAAAGAAATGTCCACTATTCCAAAGTGGGTCGAAAGTCCTTTCGAATTAGAGAAACGTGCTTTGGCCTATAGGTAAGATACTCTCATCAAGAAGCGATTAACGGTATCTTACCCTTCCAGTTACTACACGTCTCTAATCGATTGAAACAATCGGGACTTTGGCGAGATTGAAAATCGAGGAATGGAACTTAATCGACAAGATGCGGGTTTCACCCCTAACTTGACGATTTCGTACCCTAATGTGGTTGGTACTCGTCGAGTCAAAATTAAATTTCGACACTTTGATGAGGGTCCACTAGAGTTTGAATTGGAAATTACCATTAAGATGTGGATTTCACTCCTCACTTAATGGTGTATTTCGTGCAAAAATAGAATTAAGCGGATTGAGAGTCGTTTACCAAATTGTGGGTTTCATGCTTATTTTGGTAAATTCGTCTCGTTTGTGTTACGAGTGTCTTCAAGTCTTCAAAAGTGTACTGTGTTAGCCTTAGGAAAGGCATTGTAAGTTTAAGAGATCAAAAGAGAAAGATAAGAAGCAAATAAGGTAGAATGCAAGTAGTTTTAAACGACAAATAAGAATCAAAGTTCCTAAAACTATAGACTAGGGTAAAGCATTCCTACTTTTCCTAATTCCCTATAGTTATGGCTCTGATACCAATCTGTCACACCCCAACCGATGGCGGAAACATCGGGATGAGACGCACAAATTACTCAAAACTTCATAACACTATGTGACAATATAATTTAAATTCAAATTTCATTGCAATACTAAATTGTCATACAAAGATTCAAATAAAAGACAACATTGTTTCAAAACATAACATCAAATAAAAGTTTTAATCTAGATGTGTATCTAAGTCCGCCGAAATCTCGTTTCTTGATTTAGCATCATCTCGTCTCAACCTGCAACATGTATTAAAATATATATCAACAAAAAGTTGGCGAGTATACAAGTTTTGTTACATAGCATAATATAGAATAACATTGTTTAAAATCTCATATCCAACATGAATCATAATATGCAAGTTACTAATATGCTGAAATGGTGTACTATATGTTCAGACCCAAGAATACAACGCGTTAATTTTGCCTATCCCAAAGAATAACGGGAGGTTAACATGTTTAACTTAACAATACCCCAAGTTTCGTGGGCGGTGCGTTAATCCTATAGCGCTATAATTGTTAAGGTAGGCCAGCAAAGTTAATGAGCATATATCGACACAAAAAGGTTACATAGCATACAAGTCTAACAAGCATCATATAGTTTCATCTTAAAGCATGGATAGAGTATTATTCAAATAGTTTCATGTGAAGTGTATTTTGTATAACATACATGTTGCACCCAAATATGATTAAAGGTAAAATGGGTTTGAGTATACTCACGGTTTTGCAAGCTTTCCATTTGGTAATCCCGCGAGAGTTGTTGGCTGATTAGAGTGGAGCACCTTGTCCTTTTACACGATGAAACATAGGTGTATGAGTATGGGGAGTTAACGAAAGATTAAAGATTCAGAGTTTGAATTACATGAAAATAACATATGAGAAAGTAATCACCTAGCACACATAATACTTGTTCTTGACACTATGAAACCCAAAAGGGTTAGAATGTTTTCATGGGGCAAAATGCCCATTAGAATCGTGACAAGTATCATGGTCTTAGATGATGTAACTTAACATTTGACAAATGACCACTAGTTCATCATCAAAATTTAGGTTACTTGTATATTATATATAAGTTATATAGATGTCATAATGTCATATAAGTCAAGCATGAGGTAGGAGGATGAATCCTCCATTTAGGAACCTCTTTTGTATATCACATAAGTCATGCATGAGGTAGGAAGGACAAGTCTTCCATTTAGGTACCTCTTTGGTGTCCACCACTACACATGTTGCCATAGACAACAAGGAGGGTCATGAACATACAATAAGGAAGGAAATAACTACATCTAATCTAAGAAAACATCAAGTAATGTGTGGATTTTCAAGTAGGATAGCCCAAGCAAACTTTATAATCACACAAACATCAAGCTTTAAGCTTGTTCATTACTTGTGGGTTAAAACCCAAACAAAACAGAATGTTTATGAGGTTTAAACCTCTGATTTTACGTGTCACAACCTTGTTTTAAGCCCAACTAACCATAGATTTGAATATGAGCATAAGGACATAGGAATGTGTAGAGAAACCTCAAGTTTAAGTAGCTTAACAAAGTTTAAATCAAAATAGAAAGTTTACATCACTTTGGAGCCTGTTTTGGTGATGTTCCAGGTCTTGGTTTTCCATGGAAACATACCTAGGCTTGTTCCAAGTGATTTGAAAGAAGAATCAAAGAAAAAGAATTAGAAATGATGAACTTATGCTAACTTAAACAAGTTGATATGATTCTGATCTTGCTTCTGATTAACAGCCGATTAAGGAGAGATTTGGGAGTGTTTTGAGTGAGTTGCAAAGTGGAAAATGTTTGGAGGATGCTTGTTTTTATAGGGGATGATTAGGGTTGGGTTTGGTGAGCATTTAAGACAAGAAACACAAGTTTAAACTCAACAAAAACACACAAACCTACCAATAAACGAGCTGTTAAAAGGTTTCTTCGGATTGGACGGCGTCACGAGCCGTGAAGCATAAGGAAGGCCGGGCCGCGGCCGGTGACAGGTTCGTGTGGAAGAAAATTTTGACTTTTGTACAATTAGCCCCCTAGACTTTCATATATACATCTTTTTAGGGGTTTTCAAGGTATTTTAAGCACAAGAATCATACTTGAGGGTATGTTATGTAATCTAATCATAAACCAAATATAAAACACATATAACAGGTATGCATAAGTTTATTTTTCAAGATTTAAGTATCGTATTCGCATAATTTGAGCACATATGTCACGTGTTTGCATCTTTAACGTTTTTTGCATAAATTGTGAATAAGGTATCATATGAATAATCAATCCAATTGTACGAACATGTGTGAAATGTGTATAACATGAATATGAAGAAAATATGAAATTTCATTACTATCCAAGTCTCGGATTTTACAACGCTTACAACGAAAGAACGATTACAAGAATACAAGACTTCCAAAAATAGAATTACAAGCAACGGTTTCTAATTATAGAAAGTGCGAAAACGCAGGGCGTTACATCATCAATGTCTATCATCATTGATCAAAGTGTTTAAGGTCATTAGTTCACGCCCGGCTCCCATCATGGTGGGAGGTTTGTCAGGCCAAATAGCGCTATCAACTAATACCCCGTTGCCTCCTAGGCAACTAGCTCGGTATGTAAGTAGGGACTTTCGTGATAGAGTTGAGTTTATTAACTAACATCGAAATTAAACCAATACATTTAAAAGTATTCCTCCCAGGAATATTTGTTTGTTTATCCCCCCGGGATGCATGCTTATGAAAGAGCAGTGAACTCGCCTTAGTTTGCTCGGTATGATAACATACTTCTAGCGTTAATTAATGGTTAGGTCCGTTACACGCGACCTAAGGTATAATATCATATAAGTGAGTATACAAGTAGGGTTTTGCAATACCCTAAGCGTGTCCAAACAACAGATGTTTATTGATTACAAATCAACAAGTATGGCATCCATTTACCGATAAAATTTGGGACATTAAAAAGGGTAATTCGGACTGCCAGTAGGATATTATTGGTCAGAACTTGTAAGTTGATTAAAACATTAGATGAAACTTGGCCAGAAAGTTTATTAAGTTCGGACCAATTCATAATTCCATTTATATGCGGACATATACATATATGCGGACACTCACATGACAATTTTCTAAACTCTGACCATGAATTACATTATGTGTAACCCTCTGTTTATATTATATGCGGCCATTAGTTTATATTATATGGAGCATACAAGTTCCGATCCATCACCAAAGAAATTCAGATTACAACATCAAGATTCAGACTTTACCTATGAGGATCTCGGCCCATATTATAAACACTGACTCACCTTAATTCTTTTAAGTCGGACGCTACCTCAACATCTATATTGAATAAGTTCTGAACATTATGTTTGGACCATTACTAATATAATTAAATTCGGACCTATAAGTCTCAACTTCAAACTCTGATACACCTAAAAGAAACTCGGACATCCTCAACTTAACAAGTTCGGAGCATCATTACACTCAAATAAGTATGGACATCAATACTCTAAATTTAATTCGGACAGTATAAACCTCAATTAAATTCGGACAACATGTGTATGTACACATTCTTAAACAAATTCAGACTTTATTCATTTAACAAGTTCAGATCTTATGTTTTTAAACAAGTTCGGACTCTTGAATCCATTTAAACAAATTCGGATTAGCTTGCATGATAAACTCGGACCTTTGAATTATTTAACAAACTCAGATAAACGTATAATTTTTCAGAAATTCGGACTTTGTGACTCCACAAGGTCAGACTAACATATTTTCTCAAAGCAATGTAACAGTTCTACGTCTACACCCTAATCTCAACAACCAATAGTATCACGAACCACAACAACAGTTTAGCATTTTTAGTATATCAGTAGCAATTCCAATGTCTAGCAGTAATCATGCATTCCTTCATTCTAACAACCACATATTCATCAGGCATGAAACAAAAACACAAATTGTTTGGATGTCTAGGGTTTGCATGAAATCAAAGTAACAAGAACAACAAAGTATAACACAAAGCACTTACCTTAGATGGATTTAAGGTTTGTTCTTGAAGAGTTGGAGGATTAAAGATTGATGATTTGAGAGTTGTGATGAATAGCCAAAATGATCAGAGAATGATTAGAGAAAATAAACTGCCGTACAGTGATTATGAGAGGTTTTAGGGTTAGGAGTAGTTTATTATATATATCCTTTTGACAAGGCCTTTCATGCGATATAATCGTTTTAGGATTATGAGAGGTTTTAGGGTTAGGAGTAGTTTATTATATATAGAGCCCCTGATCTAATAAGATTGCGGATTATATTATATATATCCTTTTGACAAGGCCTTTCATGCGATATAATGTCCTTCGTGACAAGCTTTCGAGCTATTTAATATTGTTAAATACAACAATGATAGTTGTGACTTATAAGTATAACTAAAAGAGTAAACCAGCTATAAAATAAATTCCAAATGAAACAAATTAATAAAATCAAACCTAAATGAAGTTTTAAAAAAGAGTAAACTGCCATTTTGGTCCGTGTGGTTTGGCCAGTTTTGTCACTTTAGTCCAAATCTCAAACTTATTACATCTGGGTCCCTGTGGTTTGCATTTTGTTGCCATTTTAGTACAAAATCCAAAAACCCTAGTTTTTTTTACTGTTGCAACCTCCTATTTTGTCCTGTAATGCAGGGGCATTTTGATCATTTTTTAAATTTCATTTGTTTTAGTTTTTTTTAGAAAAAAATATATGAGGAGGATGATGATGATGATGATGATATTGGGGATGATGATGATCAAAATGGCAGTTTACTCTCTCTCTCTCTCTTCTCTCTCTCTCTTCTCTCTCTCTCTATAGCACCACAACCGCCACCTCCCCCCTCTCTCTCTCTTCGTGAACTCCACCACCACCACAACCGTGAACTCCACCACCGCCACCACTGAAACCCTAAAGCGCCACCACCGCTGTCACCATCATAGCCGATACTGAAACCCTAAACCGGCGGAAGTTTAGCAGATCTAGAACCTTCTATGTTCGATCTACGATGGTGTAGCAAAATTAGGGATCTCTGTTTTACTTTTGACTCGGAGAATGAGACAGAGATGAGCAAGGGTTTCTGAGGGTGGTTGCCGCCTCTTTCCGCCAGTGATTTTGATTATCTTCAACAACCCTCCGTTATATATGTATATGTATACATATCTCTGTGTTTTTTTTAACGGTAAACTTCTTTATACATATCACACATGTATATGTATTGAGAGACAGAGAGACAACTGTTCTTTCGTGGTGTGTGTTGTTACTTGTTCTGTTATGCTTGTTCACCATGAGGCTGTGATGATTTCACCTAATCCGAGTCAAAATCGGGTCAACATTTGAGATTTTCCGTAGCTTGGCGTGGCAGAATCGGAGGAGGGCAAGTGCGCTTGCAACCTCTGTTTGCAGCCATGGCGGTTTTACAAATCGGTTTTTGATTTTCTTGAAGATGATGTTCTTGATTTTCTGGGTTTTGATGATGTTCTTGAAGATACAGATCTGAGCCTCGTTTCTTTTTACAAATCGGTTTTTGATTTTCTTGAAGATGATGTTCTTGATTTGCTGGATTTTCTGGGTTTAGATGATGATGTTTGATGATGTTCTTGAAGATACAGATCTGAGCCTCGTTTCTTTTTACAAATCGGTTTTTGTTTTGATTTAATTTTAATGAAATTATATTTTTATTCTGGGTTTTGTTCTGGTTTCTTGATTTTCTTGAAGATGTTCTTGATTTTCTGGGTTTTGATGATGAAGTTTAATTTTCTTAACATGGACCAAAATGCCCCTGCACTACAGGACAAAATAGGAGGTTGCAACAGTAAAAAAACTAGGGTTTTTGGATTTTGGACTAAAATGGCAACAAAATGCAAACCACAGGGACCCAGATGTATTAAGTTTGAGATTTGGACTAAAGTGGCAAAACTGGCCAAACCACAGGGACTAAAATGGCAGTTTACTCTTTAAAAAAAGAACCATTCATACAGGTAAGTTAGAAGAATATAATTTTTTCTTTTCATATAATAAGAACATCTAAAGTATTTTGTTACTTTGTTAATTATAAATTTTTTTCCAACAACCCATCCTCTTATAAGTTAATGCGAACAACGCAGAGTCTCATACACACGTCACCATACAACACTGCCCCACACACCAAAGTGACCACACATACCAAACAATGGCCTACCCAAAGTTACCTTGTACCGGCCCAATTTAAACCTCGTGGGCTATTTATTTAATAGAGTAAACTTTGATTTTGCTCCCTATGGTTTGGTCATTTTAACGGTATTACCCCAAACCTTTAAAAATAATTATTTTCCTCCAATAGTTTGCTATGTTTTTCCATTTTACTCCATGCAGGGAGCAAAATGGAAAAACAGACAATTTGGATGGAGTTAGAGGCGGGGAACAAAATGGAAAAACCATAGCAAACGGGAGGAAAATAGTCATTTTTAAAGGTTTGGGGCAAAACCGTTAAAGCGACCAAACCACAGGAAGAAAAATAGAAGTTTACTCTATTTAATATGTACGTACTATCAAACAATAAAAACCTGTTTAAAAAATTAATAAAAGAAAACTAAACTATATATGTTTTTGTTTATCCTAAGGATTAAACCCTTATGATTTGAAAGAATGAAATATCATCCAACACCATGTACCGTTAGATGAAAAAATATTTACAATAATAACTTGTTAATTAAACAACACAAACTTTGTTAAAAAACATTGAATTACACAATAACTTACTAATTGATCAAAACAAACTTTGTTAAAAAAACATTTAATTACACAATTAAGGCCTTTCTTCGAAGGTTCTTGCAAAAAGGCTACTCTAGTTCCCTATGCATGAAATGGTTATTAAAGTTTTCTAAGGCTGGATGGTATGGGGACCGTCCAGCTCCGTTCTCATCTCGTCGCCGTCCCCCTCTCCATGCCCCCCCCCCCCCCGGTCTTGATCCAGTCATCGTCCTCTCCGTCGGAATTTCGACGTCCAGGACGGAGCAAAACATGTGGGCCCCCCTCTTTCTTCTCGGCGCCGCTCCGTCACCCCATCCTGCCACCCCCGTCTTCTTTCTTCCCTCCGTCACCATACCGTTCAGCCTAAAGTTCTTGCAAAAATGCTACTCTAGTTCCCTATGCATAAAAAAATTGGCTTAAATTTTAACTCAAAATACAAAATAAAGAAATACAAGTAGTCACTGATAAAAGTTTTATACTAGAGTAATTTACAATTTTGTTCTCGATCGTGGTTTGGGACAAATTACAGATTTTATTATCAGTGGCTCGGTCATGGATTTTACGGGTTTAGTCCGCAAAGTTTATTCTGTTGAGTGAGGGGGTCAAAAAGACAAAAACTTCTAGATCATAGATATTGTTTTACATAGGTACAAATTATATTAGATAACCATACCCATAGGTGACCATGTTCATTGGTAACCAAGTTCATAGTTCCCGGTTTATGCAAAAAGACCATGTTCATGGGTGGCCATGTTCGTAGATAACCAAGTTTATAGATCACGAGGTTCATAGATGATCGAGTTCATAGTCAACTAAGTTCATAGGTAACAAATTTATGGATAGCCAAGTTTCACAAATACCCAACGTTCACAGATAAACAAAGTTTCATAGGAATCTTATGTTCATAGATAAACAAATTTATAGGTAACTAAATTTCATAGGCAAACCGGCTCATAGATGATCAAGTCCATAGATAATCATGTTCATAAATAATCGCATTCATAGAAAAAAATTAAGTTCATAACTATTCAAGTTTATAGATAATCAAGTTTATAGGTTATCATGTTTCATAGATAATTAAGTTTCACAGATGATCAAGTTCTTAATAAATCAAGCGCATATGATCTAGTTTTGTAGAAATTTAAGTTCATGGATAGTCATGTTTCATAGAAAAATCAAGTTCATGGAAGAGAAATGTTCATGTTTCATAGATAAACAAGTTTATAGACAATCAAGTTCATAGATTCTAGCAAAGAGTATGATAAGATTCTCAGAACCTTATGTTCAACGATATGAGGCATAACATTGTTAAAACAAAGTCTCAAAAGTAAAACAAGTACGCATGAGGATTGAAATGTTTTATCCTCTCGTAGATAGAAGGGTTTTGTTCGAAAACAAATCTTGAGTAGCACAAGAGTGATTGGTTGCAGAAGATAGATGATATAGTCTAAGTTGGGTTAGGTTGGACGTTCGATGGGTTTGGGAAAATGTAAGTATGGTGTTGTTTATAGGTCTTCCAGCATCAGTCTAGGGCCAGAGGTGTGTTTTTACACAAAGTGTTAAGCGGAAAAAAGTGTAACATATTGAATAAGGGGTGTGTGTGTAGGAGAAATAAAACGAAAAGTCTTCAAATCTTGAGCAGTGAAATGTTTCTCCTTGAAGGCATTCTAAGAAAGTGTAGGGGATCGGTATTTAAGTAATAGTTGTAGGATGGCATCATATGTTTGCTTGCTAAGCCATGGGAGTATGTATGAGTCATATGAGGTATTGTTGATTAGTAGAGGTGACCCTTTTGATCCCTTAGTAGTTGTTAACTATGGTGCTTCAAAACTGGTTTAGTTGTGTTTCTAAATCAAGGATGATGGTAGAAACTTTGTTTGGGAGCAGGGGCGCAGCTTAGGCTACGTCCGAGGGGGCGCCCGACCCCTCGAACTTTTCGACGCGTAGTGTTATGAATAGTACTTTCCTATAGAAAATTTTTAGGTATATACGTTTCCACCCCCGGTTTCGGAAAAATGGGCGGGGGGGGGGGGGCGAAGCTTCGCCACTGTTTGGGAGATGTCAGTGGTATGCTATAGGATTGGTAGTAGGGAAGTATGAGGTATAAACATAGGAGGAATTTATATTGAAAATTGAAAAGGTAAGGAAAAAAACAGCATGAGGTTATTTCGTGTAACTGTAGTGTGTAATGTTTTTTACCATCGTCTACAAACACGACACAAGTTTCTTTTTTTAGCATATTAATACGTCAATACATTTTGTATCATTTTCAGTATATTAATCAAAACTAAAAATTGTATTAGTAACTTTCTCGAGTCTAGGAAGCAATCCCAGGTGATAACTTAGTTTTCATAAAAATAAGTAAAAACAATATTCCTATTTTCATATAAAATTTATATTGTAGAGTATTTAAATAAACAATAGCATGTTTCTTCATCATATTTGAAAATTAAAACAATCTCACAAAATTCGATGATCATATATAATAACCATAAAATAGAAATTATCAAACACCATATTATATGTAGAGAATTACAAAACCGACAAAAACCCTTTTACTTATTGTACGTGTTTTTTCCACGCCATGTTCATTTTGTGTTGGCCAATGACTGTGCATCCCTTTTTGTTTGGCCAATAACAATTTTTGATGGTTTTTTTTTATTTAAATTCTATTACACCCCTTTTAACATAATGTCCACATCCTCACTACACCCATTTTAGAAAAAAACGCCCCATAATGCCCATTACTGACTGGACTGCCACATGGCGCAAAACGCCCAAGGGTGGAGTGTCTTCCATTACGCATGGTCGTAGGAGGTTTTTCCTAGATTTATTGGGTTTCCTCCTGAATTGGTGTATGTATAGACATTATTGCCTAGTGGAGATGAATATGATCGGGTGGTTCTGCTGGTGGCACAATAATACTGCAGTGGTCCGTTAGTGATCTAAATTTGCATTTCAAAAAAAAAAATTGTGATAAACAATACGAAACTTGTGATTCTTTAGTTAGCGAGCATAACAAATGAATGAGTAAACTCCCGAAGTAGACACTACCCTACATTTTCGAAGTTGTTTGGTCGAGAAATGCGACCACCCCAGAACCTACCCCATACATGAGCAAAATATCATGTACAAAGACACAAGGTGGTGGCTAATCACCTAAATCCTTAGGCCAGAAGGTGTGGGGGCGACACCCAGGCTAGATCAGCATCGATAGCACCCCTAGGCGCTATACACCAATACCGAGCAAGTGAAGAGGGGGCGCCATAGGAGGGGACTCCATCATGTTAACGTGCTTTTGTGGCGAAGAATGTGGAGGGATTGGTCAAGATAAGGGGCGCTATAGGCATTAGGGGCTTTATCTCACATCCTTCAAGTTAAAGGAGGGGACTTTAAAGCCATTATGTGAGATGGCGGTGATAAAGCCCCTACCACACCCTCCAGCCTTATAGTGGAATAACTAAAAAGTGTAATAGTTTTTGTCATGTATGTAGTGAAGCTTTAACTAACTAATATCTCAAAAAGTCAAAAGTGTGTAGTAGTTTTACTAATCAATTAAGTAAAAGAAAAAATGTGTGTGCTTGTGATTAGTGGAAGGCTGGCGAACCCCATCCTCTAAGCCTTCGCACCCATTACTGTGGTAATGGAGAAGGGGCTCATCCCCTCTTTGGTGTCCCCATGTAACGATTAACCGGCGTTGATTTGATGATGTGGCTTGGGCGCCAGCTCAATACATACATATGATGTAACACAAGATTAAAACACGTATGAAGTGTTGTATTTACTTTTACGACAAATATAACATTAAACTCCAAACCGATACACTATTTTTCTTTGAAACTTGAATGATATAACCGATTTCCAGCAATATTCTAGTTCAAAAATTACTATATAGTTGTGTGATATGTTTATCCACTTGCGAAGAAAGAAAACGAATCCCGAAACTTTCCTAGTAGAACACAGTGGTCACAAGGATGTAACCTGTTTGGTTGTCGTTAAAAGATATAACGAGTTTGGAGTTGTTTTATATCATATGTATATATTTAAAATGCGTGTGTCAAATGGTCTAACTGCTGTCTTCCAAATAAACTAACAGTATTTCCTACAAAATGTTTTAACATTCTGTTTCAACTAAAACAAGGTTAGTTATAAACAATATTGCCATTTGCCACTGCTGCTGCAATCACCATCTTCCTCTTCCAGATCCACCATGGGTAATAATGTCATTTCCTCCACACACACACCTGGGAATCACAAGGATTCTGGACTAGTAGAGGGTCTGATTCTAGAAGGCATTTGCATTTTCCTATCTTTTTTATTTCCAAACTTCTCGTCCTCATCCCCGTCCTCATCCTCATCCTCATCCTCATCCTCCTCATCATAAGTAGTTCTCACCATTGACCAGTATATAAAGTTCGGTCGGATGAATCTGCACGTCAAATGATAAAAAAGATTATCAGCACAAATCTTCAATCACAATCTCGAGATTTATAACAAACGTTATTAACCTGTCAGACTTCTTCAATAAATATGGATCAAAGGGGAAGAAGACGTCAAGCCTACGAAAACCACCAAAAGCCCGTGACATTTCTGATCCAAATACATCATTTGATACGGTAAACAGATGGGCTGCTTTCGCTTGACACAAAAATTCCTCTACTATTGATGGTAAGCACACCTGCATTGAAAAATTCAATCACATATGTAACATAAGTTACATAACAAAATAGTTTCGATGAATATTCATAGTATGATAATAAACATATTTTTAAAATCTACCTCTAACGGGTTTAAGGCATGCTTGAAAATTTGCTCTAACGGCATATTCAACAGCTGTGTTTTGAGTTCAGGAGTTGCCAAAATCGATCTCATACGAAAACAAAGTACATACATGACGGCCTGTAAGTTAGATGAACAAAACGAGTGAAATCCCATTATTTGGTTAAAATACAGGACAAACATTAAGTACAAATGCATTATATATATATATGATTCTATTTCTAAAAGATAATCTCATACCTGGCACCCGGCATAATAAACTCGATGATGTGTTTGATTAATTTGACCACTCTGGTGTTTGCCATATTTATAACACCAATCCACCAAGCTGCAACAACAAATAACACAGTAAATTCATTAGATGCAAGTCTTAGTGAAGGTTTATATTGGACAAGAAGAATCATCTATATGAAGGTGCATGCCAACCTTTGCAATATGATTGTCACATATGAAGTAGACAAGAATTTTGCTCGAGACAGGTAACTCGCCAGATAAAAAACAGCACTCATTCTGAAATGCATCACAAACATATTAGTCATACCTACAATATAACGGGTCAGGCTATGGTTGACCCGCCAACACCTTTCTGTCTTTTTTTAGTTTATAAAAGATGTTAATGTTATAGTGACGGTCCGAATATTATCTTTTGGAGTAACTTTCGGATATTGTAGAAACTTGATGCCACCTACCCAAATACTAAGCCACGTAACATGTGTTAGCACTAAGAAAAACTGAAACTGACCCATTTTCAAATTAAGTGATTAAATTTGGGTGGTCTATGTTCATTGAAATAGACTAATAGTAATGAAATGTAGCATGACCTCCGATCTTGAGAATAAACGGTGCTTCCAAATATTTCACGAAGTCTACTTACAAACTGTGTCCCACAATCTTCAGGGTCAAGTGAACACGCAAAGAACATTACAAACTACAGTTACACGAAATAAAGTTTGGTTAATGTGATAGTTAAAGTCTTAATGAGAATTAATGGACTGACATAAGAATAAAACTAGTTGGTTAATGTGATAGTTAAAGTCTTAAAGAGAATTAATGGACTGACATAAGAATATAACTAGAAGTGTACTGAAGGAGAATTAATCGGTTACCTACCTGCGTGAACTTTGACTTGTCTGCATACAACACAGTACTTTGAAATGATTGGAGAAGTGCCTCAAATACCTAAATGTAGATTTTAAATTGTAAAAAAAACAGAGCAACGTTGAACGCGTATCAAGTCAAAATGTCAAAGTTATAGGTACCTCAAGCAAGCGACCGCTTTTGAAACAGGATTGAAGGTGGTCAAAGGTGAGATCCATCAATGTATCCAACTTCTGAGCTACTACATTTCCCCAAAGAACTTTTCGGCCAGAATATTCTTTTTGAGGCTAAAGAAAGGCAATGATATATACATTTTAGTAACTTTGAACTCCAGATTGTGAAATATCAGCTATTCTACATGCTATATAGCGATTAGTTCTGTAATACTAACTTTATTTTCTTGATGATGGGTAGATGGTTATAATTTAAAAGAAAATGGGATCATTATTTTCTTATGTACTTTTGGAAATCAATTTTAATATCCACTTAAAAAGTACTAGTCAAAAGAACAGTTGGGAGAGTAACACAATAGAAAAAAAAAACAATATGCTTTGACAGGTTGTCATAACTGAATTAACACAACTATAAAACTGTTGATTGACTGGATGGATCATGGACCACATCAAGAAAAAGTGGAAAATTGAATACTTGAAAGAGAAAAATCCAACAAAAACATATACATTAATCACATAATCAAACAAAATACTAATAAAATAATAAATTCAAGTAGTTAAAAATGGTGATGAGGCAATGTGATTACCTCATCCATATCCATCTCTGTTTCATCTACGGGACGTGCCAAATCTTCTAGCTCCATCACGAAAATGCCTTTACTATTTGGATCATCATGCAAAACTTCATCCCATACTATCTCCACCTATAAAATGTTCGATCAAATAGAAAACATCACATTAAAAATATTAAAGATAATCATCAGTAAGTGTTATTTTAAAAAGTGACTCACATCAAGGTCTATTAGCCTATTCATCAATTCAAATATCATAGAGTTGCCAACAAACTCTCCCATATCACCACTCTCCAACATTAGCATGTTCTCCACATACACAACTGTTTGCTGCAAGAATATAAAAAATCAACACCATATGCGATTGTTTATAACAAACTTATTAAATTTAAATAAGAGTGTGTTAAGAGTTAGACTCACAGCTTCCTTATCGTATTCACTTGGCACTCTCTCCCTGACAATTTGTTCCAATCTAGAAGGTGCTAGCGGCACTATGTCAGCAATTCCCTTCAATGCTGAATGTACACGCATAAGTACTTGGTCCTTTTTTGCTAATCCACGTGGCTGCTTTAATATCTCTAGAAAATTGTAAGGTGGTATAAAGTTGCTTACGAGCATGTCCAAACACAAATCAACGTATTTTCCGTTTGATCCAGCCTGAAATAACATAGTGTAAGTAGATCAAGGAAGTTGTTTAATTTATTATTCAGACACATTACAAGATGAAGCATAACTTACCAAAGTTACTACTAACTCCACCAATGCGTCCATCACATCTGGCCCATAGTTCCACAAGCGCATTCCGCATATCTGGAAATTATATATAAAGTTATAAGGTAAAGCCTTATCCACTGCGCCTCAGCACCGTTTTTGCGCCTAAGCGCGCGCCTTTTTGCGCCTCAGCAGCGTTTTTTTCAAAAACACATTTTTGCGCCTAGGCTACCACCAGGCGCTATAGGTGCGCTGCGCACCAGGGCGCCTAGGCGCGCGCTTTTTGCGCTTTTGACAACATAGATGGATACTAGAAAGATATGCCCGTAGTAAATGTAAAATAAAATTATCTTACAGAAGAAAGAAGAGAGCGATGATGCAGAACGTCGATGTAAGAAACGGCTCCAGATAAGGCCCTTAGGACTGTCTGTCAACAAAACATACAACAAATCTAAAAAACCAATTCATAATTTAAATTTTTGAACTCAATTTGTTTAGGAGCAAGAAACTTACCACGAGCATCGCCACCTCTTCAGGATCTAGGTGCACGCTGTGATGCATTATTCCAATGAGTTGATCGTATTCAATCGTATTACCCTGGAAGAAATCACACCACATCAAAATCTATAATTTTTAAAGTTAATCTTCTGTTTTTCCTCTCTTTTTACATATAAGATTAGTAAAATGTTCCTATGTTATATAGATTACTGAACCTCATACATAATGTTTTGCAAAACAAAAGGTAATTTTTCAATACTACCTTCAAAATTCAAACTTCACATGTCATTATAAAAAAATGATGAGGACATATACATCCTATTTAGTAATTAAAATAGTTACCAATTCTCCTTCTCAACATCCTAATTTAAACTATTTTTTTCTTTATAGCAATGCATAAACATCACATTTCATAATACACAAAAAGTCAAAGGTGCGTGTTCTAATTTTAGTAGCTTAAGTCAAACCAAGTCGTTACACACTTCGAACTTTCTAGCAAAGCCAATTGTTTCTTATTTGTAGTCGTAGTACTGTTGCAAACTATCCGTTGCACTTGCTATAGTGCCGATAAAAGAACTGAAGTCAGTTAACGGGAACAAACTTAAACAATTTGTTTCCTAACTCACAATAAAACTACAAGTACAATGTTTCAACCGGCCATTCTCATGTACATCATTGTTCTTTATGCATTTTTGCAAGTGCAGTAGTTAGTTTGCAACAAAACTTCAAAATCTATAGTTAGAAAAGTCCTGCACTACATCTTAACATCAAATTCCTTTTCTTCTATTTTCATATTTATAGTATTGCTATTTGTTAATGCTTTCTTATGTAGCAACAAAAAGTTAACTAAATTCACAGTTGAATCCAAGCTTCTGATTTTGGTATTTTTGTGGAACAAAAGTAACCTTAATATTCTATCCTAAAGCAACCACTATTACTGTACTAGAATATGTATGGTGTTGTTTATTTATGTTAATACTACCCTTAAATACATAACATAAATTTGTTTATTAAGGGGTTGTTTGGCAACTTCTGAATGGGTAAGTGCTGAACCAGTAAGTGGTCTGAACCATTAAGAGCCAGTATAATGCTTAACCATTCAAAGATATATGTCTGACCAATTCAGATGAGAGGTCTTAACCATTCAGACTCAGTATAATGTTTAACCATTCAGAGGCAAATGTCTGAACCATTCAGACATCTGCTCACGAAACAAACAGTTTGAACCAGTGGCGGAACTAGCTCAAAAATTTAGGGGTATCCCAAAAAACAATTGGGATCAGGGGTATCCTTTGTATAACGAAGACGGAGTTGAGGGGTATATTTACACTAGGAGACAGAATTGAGGGGTATTTTTACACTACGAAGACGGGGTTGAGCCGTAACCCGTGCTATCCCTACTAACACATTAGCTCCACCCCTGGTCTGAACCATTAAATGCTGAATCAGTTAGAGCTCTGAACCATTAAGAGCCCGTTAAGAGCTGAAACAAACAGCCCCTAAGTCGTAAAAACCCTTTATTACACAACTAAAAAAGATATATTTGTTGAAAAAAATGAAGGTAAAACATGAATTATGTAACTCAACCCAAAAGACTAGTGAAAGGGTGAGGGAGCCCAATTTGATCTATAAACCTCACATCTGTTTCTCATACAACCGATGTGTGGGACAAGTTCCATCCCTAATCCGGACCGTAACAAACTAGGTACAAATAACAATAGTAAAAGACTAAACTACAAGAAGATGTTTTTACCAACGTAGCAGATATTAGTGCTTCACGAACATGATGAGACAACTCATAATCGCTAACATCTCCCATATCTCCAATGATAAAAGTGTTGATGGTCCAAGTAATAATCTGTAAAACAACTTCCCTCTAAGTAACATCAACATAAAATAAATGATAAAAACTAATGCATGTAACAGAAAACAAATAAATAATCACATTATATAGAATTACATATGTAAAACAAGTGTTTTTAAAACAACATGGTTGTTTATTCAACCCTACAATACAATACAAAGGGTTTTTAAAACATAATTTTTTTTATTACTAAGTCAACTTGTGTAATACACGATTCTACCAGAGTAAAAAAATATATATACAAAAGCAAGAATTACCTGATTGAATTCACAGTGGCCGTTGGTGGTCAAGGAATATTTCGTAACAGAAGAAGCCGATGAACTGCGTTTAGGGCTATCAAAAAGTAAGTCTTAATTTGTTTGAGATTATTTATATAAGTACGGCCCAAAAGTTATGGATTTCTTACACACTACTGAACCCAACTAGGCCAAGCCCAGATCCGCCTCTAATTTCAATGTACGCATTCTGATTTTTGCAGTCTTTTGTAATTGAGTTAATTACGCCCTTAGTCCTTGTAGTTCGTAGAAAGTAACAAATTTGGGTACCAATAGATGGACAAACTAAAGGTGCACAAATTGGTTAATTTTTATAACCGGTTCGGTTAATCGGTTTAGACAGTTAATTTCATTTTTTTTTGTTTTAACCGATTATAGCTTTGACCAGCTATTAATTTAATCGATTATTGCTTTAACTGGTCCGGTTAATCACTTTAATCAGTTCGGTTAATAACCGGTTATTTTCGGTTAACTAACCGTTTTTCCTTTTTTTTATTTTTTTTTTGATTTTTTTCAGTTAACCGGTCTACCAGTTCCAACACTAAGTCCATATAACCGGTTACTAATCGGCGGTTATTATTAACTACTAACTGGTTATTAACCAGTTCCGGTTAAAAAAACGTTTTTTTTTGCAGGACAACCTAGGTTTTTATGCGGAACTGATTCGGATTATAAATCCAACCAGGTTGGTCAAAATTTATTCATACCTAAATTGGTTCGGGTTATAAATCGGTTACAGTTGGCATTTCATCGAACATATCCAACTTGATTTGGATTGGGTCCAAACCGGTTCAGGCTCAAACCTATACCCCAAACAAGTTTTAACTTTTTTTGAATTTCAACACTTATTATTAAAAATATAACGTAATAAAGGAAACAAATTTTTAAATACATAATTTGTTATTTTCTAAGTTCAAAGGTTAATTAGATTAGTTTATTATTAAGGTAATAAGTTCAAAGGTTAATTAGATTAGTTTATTATTAAGATAATAAATTAAATGAACTGTTAAATAATTAATCAGAGCAATTACCACCGAGTCTTCTGATTGAGTGGTAGCTCCATAACAAATTCGAGTATCGCCTATGACAAATTTTGTTCCGGATTGAGCCACGGGGGTTTTCTCAGTTGCGGGTTTTCATCTGAGCGGGTGGGCCAGGTCACCCGGGTGTTCCATTTGGCAGGGAGATCCGGGTGTACGGGCTTCTGGTGTTTAAATACAATGCCTCGGGTGTTCCATTGCAAATATAATCAGTTTTTGATTTCTAGTTTTCTTTTCTTAGCCGTCGTATTACAACTTGTGATTGATTTTGAAAATAAAGTTAATTTAGAAGGTTATGTAATTTGATTTTGATTTATATGACCATACTTATTATTTGTGGTGCCAGAAGATACAACTTATCATACCGTTTTTTACAAGTTCTCGAACGGGTTGAAAACGATTTTTTAGAAATATTGTCCGAAACAGGCGGCCTACGTCGGGCCCAAATCGCTGCTTTTTCTTCGTGGCACTAGTTCGGGTTTATATTTTTTGTCGTGGCATCAGGCCCAAAAAAACGGTTTAGGCCCACCAAATCCGTTTTTTTAATCCATCTCTGTTTCAATGTGTGTATGTACTTTCTGTTGGAAATGGAATTTTAAAATTATTTTCCCAAATGCAACAATGTTTTATTGCATTTCCTAATTTGTAGACTTTTATGGGTGGTGTTCGGTGAAGATAAAAAAAGTGTAATTGTAAGACTAGAAGGAGTGGGGGCCGGCTGAGGCCCGGCTAGGACCGGCGCCGGTCCCCACACCGCCCCCCTCCATCCCACCCGTCCTCACCAGCAAACCCAAGCCGGGCTCGCCGGGCCACCTTTAAAGCATATAGCCGTTAATAACGGCTAGTTTTATAAAAAAAAAAAAAAAAAAAAAAAAAAAACCTTTTTCAATTTAAATATATACCCATTATTTATACCATTTCTTCAATATTTCACCCATTCTTCTCCCATTCTCATCCATTTTTATAAAAAAACACTCTCATTTTTATACCAATCTTTTATAAAAAAATATCTCTTCATCCACAATGGCATCTAATCCTTGGTGGTCCGGCTCTTCTTCGGATGAAGAGGAGATGTTTTTCGCAAGCGCTATGGTACAGGCGGCGCAGATTCTTTTGGAAGAGGAAGAGGAAGAGGACTCGTCTGAAAACGTTATTACCAGACGAATACAGGTTAACAGAGACCGCGAAGGAGCGCGCGAGAAATTGGTTAACGATTATTTTTCGGATGCACCCCTTTACAACGCCGACACTTTCAAACGAAGGTTCCGAATGAGTCGCCGTTTATTCACACGGATTGCTGATGACTTGGCGGGGCTAGACCCGTTTTTCACTCAACGACCCGATGCTCGGAATTATGAAGGGTTCACCACGCTACAAAAGTTTACTGCGGCCATTCGCCAACTGGCGTACGGGACAGTGGCCGACGCGTTGGACGAGTACTTACAGATGTCGGCAAGAACCGCGCGGGAATGTTTGTATCGGTTTTGCCATAATGTGGTGAAACTGTATAGCAAAAAATATTTGCGGAAACCAAACGCGTATGACGTTCAACAGTTGTACCAAGCTCATGAAGCAAGGCACGGGTTTCCGGGAATGCTTGGTAGCATTGATTGTATGCATTGGGCGTGGCATAACTGCCCGACTGGGTGGCGAGGCCAATACACGCGAGGTGATCACAGCTATCCAACCTTAATACTTGAGGCCGTGGCGTCACAAGATTTGTGGATCTGGCATTCTTTCTTTGGGCTCCCTGGTTCACTCAACGACCTCAACGTGCTGTACCAATCGACGATCTTTAGCGATGTCATTAATGGAATCGGTCCGGACACCCGTTTTACAGTTTCAGGGGTTGAGTATAGACGCGGGTATTATCTTGCTGACGGAATATATCCGTCTTGGTCTACAATTGTCAAGACTATTTCATATCCTGAAGACGAAAAAAGGAAAAAATTCGCCAAGCGTCAAGAAGGTGCAAGAAAAGACATCGAACGTTGTTTTGGTGTTTTAAAAAAAAATGGGTCGTCCTTGAACAACCGGCACGTGCGTTCACACCGAAGCGGTTGCGCCTGATTATGTACGCTTGCATTTTGCTCCATAACATGATTATTGAAGACGAAGGTCGGGCGATTTGTGAGTATGATGAGAATGCATCTTACGGGAATACTGTCCCGGTAGATCCGACGCAACAGGATTTAAACTCGTTCGCGCTAACCAACGACTTCACGCATATAAACCTTCAACAGGATTTGGTAGAACATATTTGGAACAACGTTAACGTAGCGGACGGTGACGAAGACGAGTAGTTTATTTTTTTTTTTAGGAAATGTAATTTATTTTTTATTTTTCGGAAATGTATTTTTTTTTATGTTATGAAATGAATTTATTTATGTTGTTTTATGTTGTATTTATTAATTTTTATAAAGTTTTTATTAAGTTAATAAAAGTAAAACTTAGAAAATTATAAAATAATGAGGTGGGGTAGCCCCATCCTCCATCCCCTTCAATTATCAATTTGGCCCATCCCCCACGAGCCGCCTACGTGGAGGCTCATCCCCGTGGGGATGGGCCAAACCATACCCTTTAGTCTAAAGAACAATTTACATTTGTAAGTTGGAAAAAATAGTAATCCGTGATGAAAAAGTTGCAACTGTAAAGAACATTTACATTTGTAAGTTGGAAAAAAAAATAGTAATCCATGACATTTGCATAAATTAAAAAGGAAAATAAACATGTATTATTAAAAATTAAAAATCGAAAAAAAAATGTATCAAATATTTTTTTTAATATGCGGGTTGAATTTGGATATAAGCCCGTACAGGAAGGATGTACAACACCTATGTAATCGTAAACATGAACAAAAATCCTAAAGATTGTGTGCTTTTGTGATTCATGATCCTAAGATTGTTTTGACATTTATCATCAACAATTTAATGCTTCATTAGATAACATTTAATTTTGGTTGATAACTTTGACCACACCTATACTTTATAAGAGGATAACCCATTGGTAAGAATTTAGTTTTTTTTTTTTTTAAATTAAACTTCATTAAAACAACCTTCGACCCAAACGGTCAAAAGGCCAAACAAACAGCAGCACCCCCGACCCAAACTGGCAAAGGGCAAGGAAATTACAACATATACAACGGGTATTGGTAAGAATTTAGTATATCAAACTAGTGACCTAAGTTGTTTAATGTTATAGCACCTTAAATACCTAACTATAAAGTGGTCAATAGAACAAATTCCTGGATCATAGGATCATTAAAACATTACAAGATTGTTGCTATCTTGTAACTTGCTATGGCAAGTGGATGCATTGTGCCTTTATTACATATTTGCATTAACTATACCCTCATTATATGCCCTTTCATCATCATACTTTTTATGTTAACCAATCATAATACACACATTTGTTTTTCGGTGAATCGATTCTTATATTCTACTTTATGAATCTAATATCAGAGACTAAAATTTGGTAACACAGAATCAAATCAATGGAGGCATAATTGATAGTTTGTATGAATATTATCTTCATTAATTTAGTCATAAAAAATCAAAGATCTCTAAAGCTTTCTCATTTGCTCTTTTATTCAACTAAACTATACCGAACCGGGGACCAGGAAAATAAAAAGAGGAAAACAACACGGATTTCTCGGGATGCTTTTTTTGTTCTTTCTCACGCGCAGAAAGCGAAGAACGAACTAATTAATCCCACATAGGAAGCATTTTATGTTGTTATCATCTCTAGAATGATTACAAAAGGTAAGAGAAAAAGTTTTGTTCTATACTATGATTGATTGCTACCATGAGTTCCTATCTGTAGATACTAGTGCTAGCACTTTTATTGCATATTGTAAATATGCAGCTGCATGCAGGTTGTAAAGAAGCAACCTTTTTCCATCCTACAAATGCTCACAAGCTTGAACAACAAGCAAAACTTGAAGCAACTGGTGACTATTTTTTATGTTATAATTGTTCATATTCTCTGCAAAAAGAAAACAAGAATCTGGCATGTATGTAGGCTTACATCCTCATGGTGTCATCTTTTTTCATCCTGTTTATTATAAGGTTAGGATTTTTATCAAAACTTTTAGATGCCATTTGTGTTAGTAAACCAACAAGACATGTTTTTCTTATCAACAAATATAAGAAATCCGCAACAAGAAATAACTAACATAGCCGGAAAATTATCCTCATAGGCTACAGGGGAGGTGAGATGAGGTAAACCTTACCTCTATCCCCGAAAAATAGCGAGGTTGCTCCCAATAAGACCCCTTACTCACAAAAAAAAGTCTGATGAGAGCCAACGATTAGCACATGAGACGCGAGTTTGAGAAAAACTAGATGTGCTAATTTACATATGGTAAAGGTCTTAAAGCTGACTATTTAATAAACATAAAATACTTTTTTTAACGGCTAACTAAATCACCGGATAAATATCCTGAGATGGCCTCAATGGAAATGCATCCCCTACGCAATAACGGTTAGAGTTGGATGCATACCCCAGCCTCCAAGTCATCAGTTCCGGGGAAAACCCTCCCACCCGAAGACCTACTGCGGTAAGACCCGGTTCAGCTCGGTTTTGAACTAGCGACTTCCTGAGAGAGCTAGTTCTAAACTTCATTGCCACCACCAATGTCATTCAAAAGTGATGCTAGTGAGAGTAGAACTTAGAAACGCATGGAGAGAAAACAAGTGACTAACCACTGGACCAACTTGTTAGTAAAAAAAACATAAAATACTCCGTTTGGGGTTTAAAAGTTGCTTTCAAACATATATGATTGAGAGTCACAAACCCTAATAATCTAGGTAACTGCCTCGCATGTAAAATAAAGCGATAATGGTTATATGATGGGCCTAAATCAAGCTTTTTAAAACCAACATACTAAAATATAAGGACAAGTGTCATAAACATCATTAGCAAATTAGTGCCCACTTTGATTGCATGCATGTTAGTAGTAATTCCAATAAATTTGATAGGGTGTTGCTCTCGTCTCATTGGGTATAATGATTGGTTTATTAATAATTGTATGAGACTTAATAATGATTCACGCATGATATTGCATCCTTTTATTTTTTAAAAATCATAATCAAAAGGTTAGAAACTTTTTCAAGACTCGTTTCTAATAATTCTACTCTAATTTAAGAGTTTTTATTAGTTTGGTAACTTGATTCAAAAGTTTAGGTTTGAATTCCTCTTAACCACAACTACATAAATTTGTGTTTTGTTAAACTTGAATCTACAAGTTCTTGGTGTAAGCGTGAGCTCGTTCTGTTCGATTCGATTTGATTAAATTAGATTAGGTTAGCGCTAAAAGCAAATCTATAACAATGTTTCTGTTTCGTATTTCCGTGATAGGTTCGGTGATAAGCCGTTCCATTAATTTGGTTATTGTAAAAGATGGTCCGATTAAATATTAGCTAACCGTGGTTTTGGACATAGATGAATTCAAGCAAATTTAAACTAAGAAATCCAATTATGTTTTGGATCAAACTTTACATTAGCAATCTTCTTAAATTATAAAGGAGAATAAATAATACGTTATCATAAAAATATGCAACAAAACTTTTCCGATATAAAAATCAATTATCAATAATATCGTAATAGAACCATAGGTTTGGTGATTTCAGTTCAGTTTTTCGATTATCTTGGTTTTTTTTTTTAAACGAAAACTTCATTAGAACAGACCCGAGCCTGAAAACCGAGCCGGGCACCACACAAACAACACCTTACAAGAAAACAAAATTACACCAATCTAACCATGAGATATGATTGTTCCTTGATCTATGTATATACCATAAGAATCCTAAAGATTTAACTTCGCTAAAGATACTATCCACCTTGACTTCGGCTTCCGAAAAAATAGCCCTGTTGCGAGCCGCCCACAAGCACCAACAAGCAACAATAATGATACCTTGGACAACCTGTTTGACCCCAACTCTGATGTATCCCGCTTTGTGAATCTCCAATAAATCTCAAAAACAAAAAGCGTAAATGGGAGGAATATGACACCATCGACTGACCTATTGCCATAGAACCTCAACAACCCCACACGAAGTGAACAAATGCTCCACTGTCTCGGGCTCGTTTTTATTTATTTATTTATTTGGTCAGGCACTCACTCATATATTTTTTTATTGGTTAACTAACTTTGTTAATGATTTTGTAACATTCACACAAATACTAGATTTAGTTTTCTTATTGTGCTCGACCTTAACCCATACATCTCTTTTGTAGCCGTTCAACAAAACACATATATTTTGTATTCCGTATTCATTTGTTTTCAAGTATGACAACTATGGAACCATAACCAGGGGCGTCTCTGAGAATTCATATACCCTGTTCGAGCTTGAAAAAATGTGTCATTCCTTAATGTTTAATTATTATGGTTATTTTTTTAAAATCAAATGTGTATTGGGCTCACTAAATCAAATTGATATTGTGCTAACTTTTAAACCATAAAAATTGTTTTGTACATGGGCCTATCTTGGAGTTGGTATGGGTATGTTATTTAAAAAAAACATGTATATATTAATATATATCGGATTTAAGAAAAAACACGTATCCCTCGTAATCACGGACCCTATGTGATGGTCTTCCCTGCACTCCCTCATCACCGCCCATGACCATGACCATAACCTTGAATATTATTATCTTAAAGCCTTAACAACACGCCTTTTTAGCATTTGCCTGTTGATATATTTATGAAAAGTATAAATGAACTTATTTCAACAAAATATGCAGTTTCTATACTTAATAAGGAAATCTGAAATATACACATTACACGTGTAACTAAAATAACTTTTTTAGAACAAAAAAAAATAAATATATTCGTACACTGTAAAATTTATTGTTTTATTTTACATTTCTTGACATTATACCCCCTCATAAAAATCGAAACAGTAACCCATCATAAGGGTGTCCGGGGCACCTGCGGGGAGGGGTGCGGTGAATGTACTCCCCGATCGGGAACATCGCTGCCGACCCCTCGGTGACCCAAATCGGAGAGTGGGGAGCGGGTATCATTCACCGTGTGAAACTTGTATATTTTTTAGTTTTTTTTTTTCCCTTGTGATTTTGTAGGAGGATGAAAAACAAAGAATTTGCAGGTGAAGATGAAAGTGCAGGTTAAAATGAAGAAGAAGAAGGCGATGAAGAAAGAAGAAGAAGAAAAAGAATTTTCAAATATAACCCTTAAGTTTTATTTTTAATTTAAAAAAACACTTAAATTTTTTTTATTACTTTTAAAAATACCCCTCAAACTTGTTTTTAATTAAATGAAATGTTCTATTTTTTTATTTTTATTTAGTTTTAATTTATTTAAATTATGTTTTACTTTTATAAAAATATTTATATAAAAAAAAAACCAAGTCCCCAAGAGAGGAGTGCCGCCATCAAATTGAGGGTGTGGGGGGAGTTGACGTAGGGAGTTGACGTGGCGCGTGCTGATTGGCTGTGGGTAAGAGATGTCACTCCTCACTTAGAGGAGTGCCCCTTACACCCTAATTCTTTGACCCAGACTGAGTAAAAATGATCAAAACCTAACTCAAGTTCTTTAGACACAATTTTTATGATTGAAACCCATACTTGATCCAGTCTTTCGAATTGCATTTTTTATACAAAGTATAATCACTCTGGGCTCGTGCTAAAAGAAATCATTATGCCAAAATTTAAAAAAATCCTCTAAAAAGTGCCTCGTCTGGTTAGATTAGTCGATCATTAAGCCCTCTCAACGGCGGATCACATCCAAACTTTATCTTTAACTTTACCAAATCGCAAGTAGTGCATGAGAGAAAAAGGGACTATAACGGTTGTTATAAATGTGCTTTTTTCATATCCTGTAACGATTAGAACATATATCTAGGCTACCTAGGACATTTATATTGCCGGGCACTTACCAATTTTATCACACGATTTGTATGTTGCATCCCATTGATGGCTGCTACAAATGACTTTGTTTTACATGTTTAGTGTATTTACTTTGTTTTATTCGTTCAACACTTCGTTGTATATGTTTCTCACAAGTTTTGGACCTACAAATGTTTGGTGACGCATACCCCATAACACATAAACAATATTGTTTCATGCACAAGGAAAAAAGATCATAATCCATTAACATCACAACTTTACACGCACAATAAACATAGAACGAAGTGGGCATCCAACTTAATATGCCCTCAAAAAGTAAGGTCTATAAAAACAAGATTGGAAATGTACAGGTGCACTTCGGTCAGTACGGGGTTGTTAAATATACATTGTTTCAAGAATTTGGCATATAATAAAGCAATGGTAATGGGAATCATGTTAGAGTGGCAAGTTGTGATGTTACTCGTGTTATATGTTTGGATAATAAAATCCAAAATGCTATCTTTTTTTTTTTTTGTATATAGATGGGAGAAAAGTAAGGGCACTTTAAATAGGGAGAAAAGGGTTTTCTACAAACAAATCCACCCCACCTAAACCACATATATGATTTATATGCATTTTTGGGGTGGCCTTTATGTTCTTATTCTTCAATCATTTAGGGTTTCTTTAGAATTCAAATGTGAAAAGAGAATCTATCTTGCCCTTTGATTTGTCCATTAGATCATGTATAAGAAAAAACCATTTTATATACACACCTACACTCATATATTTTTTAAATGGTAAATGTTATTCTACTATACTTTACACCAAATAATACATGCACTCATATTTAATACATAATCAACTTTAAAATAAAGAAATGTAATAAGTAATTAAGAAAAAACCATTATATATACACACATACACTCATATTTAATACACAAACAATTTTTAAAATTAAGGAACGTAATAAGTAACTATACATAATGCTGACCAGATGTGATGAGAAAAAAATAGTGAGATATATTATCTATCACATTTAAATTAATACATATAAATGTTTATGACATTCCTATAGTTGTATACGTGATATGTATTGAACAATCCTCAAACGCAACACGCACATACATATACATATAAAATAAAGATCGAATACAAAGTGAAATTAACAGGAGAAGTGTAAGAAGTGATATGGGTTGTTAATTTAGATTAATCATTGATTAAGATGTTAGGAGTGCCATGTGTGCTCAGTGGAACGTATCACATGATTGGGAGGGAAAAAACTTATCATTGTTGTCTTTTATCTAATTTCACTATTACAAACAAAAAAAAAACCTCAAATAAAAACTTTATACTTTTATTTTCTTCAGAAAACTTCCACTATATAAACAATATTTTTTTTTAAATCTAAATAGTATTGTTATATAAGTCCTATAAAATGATTTTTTTTAGAAAGTCGGTGTAATGACTAATGTGTGATAATTATGTAATAGAATGTGTACTTATAAATGTGATTATTTTTATATGTTTCTTAATTATGTGTATACATTGCGCAATATGATGTGTAATTAATTATATGCGATAAGATACTTTATGCATAATTATTTATGTATGTTGCGTAATATTGTGTATAATTTTTTATACGGTGCGTATTTATGGTGTGAGTATATGTAGACGGCGCATATACCCCTCACCCTCTAAAACATGTATTGCATTTCGCATGTTAGAAACTTTTTGTGTTAACCTTTCTCTCTGTAAATGTGCATGTATGATCGAATTGTAGTAATCCTTAGGTGTTGTAACCAAAATTGTTAGTGGTCATTATGCTTTATTTAAATCATATTATAATGCAAGAGAATAAAGCAAAACAATAAAACATGTTATTGCAATGAAAGGCTCATGTTACCTTAACAAAATGATAGTTGATTTATACAACGGAGAATCTATTGGCACACCCAACCTATCTATCCGTACATTTTTCTAATTCAATACGTATCGTATAGGCCTATACGATGTGTATTGAATAAAGTAAAAGACTTGACAGACTGACAAGTGCAGGTGTTGTCTGGCAGCTGGCTTAATACGCATCGTATAGGCCTATACGATGCGTATCAAGCCACTGAATTCTTGAAGTTTATTTTTTGGTGTGTTGTGTCGAATGCGAACCCGAGAAACGAAAGTGATTTCGAGCAGTTGGTCGATGACATGATAGATAAAATTCTTGACACGATCATATCCATTTTCAAGTGTCAGGAAACGAAAGGGATTTCGAGTAGTTGGTAGATGACATGATAGATAAAGATCTTGACACAATCATATCCATTTTCAAGTGTTAGACTAGATAGTCCAAGATGAAATATACTAAAAACCATTCAAGCCCACCAGTCTACAATGTGTTATGGTGAGATTCTTCAAGTTTGCACAGTGGGAGAAAAGACCAGCACACCTGTCAGTATTATCACAAGGCAATGAGACATTCCTGAGATTTAAGCGGCGTGTTCCGTTCAACGTTTATCGACATTGTTATAGGTGATGAAGAAACCCTAAAAAGGAACATAATCCCAGATTGTCTAGAGAAGCGTTTTTATCATGTGTCATATGGTAACAACTACCAAGGGGATATGGAAGTTATTGATATAGACTCTTGATAATATCACTATATCAACAAAAGTCAACACATTTCCATTCATTACAAGAAAGTAAAATTCAATTGTTGGACATTGTGAGAGAATGCATAGTTCAGATGGAGAACGGAATGCATATGTTTGAGCACTCCAAGTGTTTGGTGGAAAGCACGATATTCAGATCTCTATTCGGCCATCTTTCCGAGCTTTTACACACGAATATGTGGTTCCCAATTTGTAAAATATTATGTCAGTGGGAAATGTTTTAAAAATCAGATGCAACTTTACGGCACGCTTACCTTAATCACATATTCCATGGAGTCACAGATCCGACAATAGGGACCACAGATCTTATACCCACCTGAGATCGACCTCTGGATTACATGTGTTGAATGATCGAGAGAAACATCTTCGAGCTAACTGTTACACCCTATCAATACCAGTTTGTTACCAGTGCGGTTGTCGTGAGCCTGAGCAACTTTTAATAAGCTGTCACAATTGTCAAATTCGTTGCGTGCATTCATATTTGTGACAACTCGAAATTTAGAACCTTTCGTTGTATGCTTAAACGTGTGACTAGATAACTTGTGTGATTAATGATAAGTGAACCTTTGTGCGATTATGTGTTATGTTTATATGTATGACTTGTGTGTAAAGTATGTGTATATGTTTAAGAAAACCGAGAACCTGACTCGAGACCATGCGGTCTCGAGTGAACAATAACGGCTGGGCCGGATTGGGCCTTGCACCTAAGCCCACTAGTATATAACCGTGTGGTTAGCCACACTTGTCATTTTGGGCACACAACATACATACTCCTCCAACACACACACACACTCTCCTACTCTCTCTCACTAAAACCCTAAACACCAAACATCACCTCTCCTCCTTCATCCTCGGACTCAAACCGGTGACATTAGGGGCTCTCGGATCAACACACACACACCCGTTTGGAAGCTTCACACTCACCCTTTGAAACTCATCAACCGGTTAGTGTTTATGATGCTTGTTGGTTAGTGTTCATGATGTTTTGATTAATATGATGGTATACATTGATGATGAGTTAGTGTTTAAGTAATCGATGCATAAATGTTCTATGTTATGTGTTTACATTCGGTTGATGATGATCATAGGTTAATGTATTGATTATGTTGGGATGAATAATGTATGCTTGACTATGATTGAATGTTGAATGGTAAATGTCTTGCTTAGTGATCTTGGTATCTAGTCTAGGTATTATGATGCTTGTCCGAAAATGCAAGAGTTATGAACACATGATGAATATGAATATTTGAATATGAACATTTGAATATGTGTTGAATATGTTTTGAATATGATATGAACATGACTTGAATACATGAAGAACTTGTTGAATATCATATGAACATGATATGAATATTTGAAATTCATGTGTCTGATCCGTTTTTGGTTAGGGTTAGACAAATAAACATGTTTATGAGGATAGTACATAATGGTGCATGAAATCAGAATGTTATTGGATAGTACACTGTACCGAATCAGCAGTTGTCCAGCCGAAACCTCCAGTTGCGACTCGAAACCAGTGCATGATGAGTCGAAATCTCCCGGTTGCGACATCGGTTGCGAGTCGCAAACACCTGGTTGCGACTCGAAACCACACGAGATCAGCACATAAACCGTATGACTCGAAACCACAGTTACGAGTCCGGTTGCGACTCGAGACCAAAACAGCACGAACCGAGACCATGATTGCGACTCAGGTTGCGAGTCGCAAACGCCTAGTTGCGACTCGAGACTATACGCAGATACACGCTGTTTGGGCTTGCACCTCATTTCGGACTTAAGTACTTGGGCCGGACTCTTGGGCCTGATGCACAGATCTTATACGTTGATGATTGAATATGAATATTGTCGAACTGCCATGATTAAACGTGTATGCCATAGATGTTACTTGAATGCAATGTGCTAGAAACATCCGTGTGCTACTTGGTCACGAACCTGACTTGTATGATACAACTATGATAGGACGCGAGTGACCACAATATTGCTTGTTTGACCTTTCTGTGTTTCTACCGAGCAAACCAAGGTGAGTTCACACCCTCTACAAAGCATGGGATTCCCTGGGTTGGGAATGGGGTTAAGGAACGTGGGTTCCTCGTCCTCCTTGGGTAGGACAGTATTGGTTCAGGAATGTAATTCCTCGTCCTCACGGACAGATAACTCGTACTAGACCAAAACTCTATCACGAAGTCCCTCCTTTTTATATCGACTTAATCGCCGGGCCAATGGCGAGCGGGTCATTAGTTAGATAGCGCTATTTAGGTCTGACAAACCTCACACCGTGCCGCAGAGGACGGGCGTGAACTAATGGATCTGGGGCATGTCAATGATGATAGACATTGACAGTTTCAGGGCACATAAACATGACTACAGTC
>JARYGA010055559.1:0-86041 GCA_030545235.1 Helianthus tuberosus | reverse complement strand
AAGAAACATGATTTTGATCAAAGATAATTATGGGGGATGCTGATGATCACCAAGAAACACCCCATCAGTTGTCGACAGAGGATCTAAAAGTGTTCACATATGATGAACTAAAATGCGCTACGATGGTCTTTAGTTATAAAACACGCCTGGGTGATTGGAGTTTTGGGAAGGTTTACAAAGGTTGGGTTGATGAAAAGACTTATTCCCCCACAGAGCAAGGCACAGGATTAGCCGTTTTCGTTAAGACTTTCCAGCACCATCATTCAGAGTATATTAAGAAGTCCAAGGTATAGCATTTTACCTTTTATATTCCTTGCTCAATTGCATGATAGGTGACTTAATGAATAGATTTTTTGGCGTAGCGGTATCAAAAGTGGCCCATGCAACCAAAAGGATGTGGTTTCATACATTAAATATCCAAAAAGACAAGTATATAAACAAACATACATACCCAGTAATATATCACTCATAAAATAGGGTCCGGGAAGGGTGAGATGAGGAAACCTTTCGTCTATCATAGAGATATGGAGGCTGCTTCAATTAGAGTCCAAAATGACAAGTGTGTGTGCGTATTTGTGGGTTAAGAAACATTGATTGGTGCATTATAGTTTAATGGTTGTATTGATAGATAAAAATTCCATTTCAATGCAATTGATTGTCTCATTGAACCTACCAGGTTTACCAAATTAATACAGTTTTATCCTATTAAGCATTTTATTTCGTGAATCTTATTAACCCGCGAATGCAGTTGGATTTGGTGCTGAAAAAAATGAGTCATCCAAACCTTGTTAAGCTCATAGGGTACTGCTTTGAAGGGGATTTGCTCTTTCTTGTAGATGTTTAAATATTATGCTCTGAAAAAAATGAGTCATCCAAACCTTGTTAAGCTCATATGCTCTGATACCAAATGTTGATCAGTTCTGTTTAAACTAAATGGAAAACATGTGTAACACATACCTGTTATAGTATTCAAAGCAGTGGAGAATCCAGTCAGAGATCCAGCCATAGAGTTCGACATAGTTGTCAGGATGATCCGGTTCCTCCTTAGGGTGTAAAGTGATGATGGTGATGAAAACCGAAAGTAGGGTGAGTTTCGGTTAGAGGGAGAGAGGACGAAAATTGATGTTAATGAGGGTTGTATGATTGTGTAAAGTGTCTAACCCCTTAACTCTCTAATAAGCCCCTTATTTATACACCCAAGAGGAAACCTAATTAGTTAATAAGGGTAATATGGTCCATCAACAATTACCAACTAATTATAATAGGTTATTAATATATTTTGATCTAATATAATATAAATGATTATATAGGCTACAAGATTAAATATTATAACATCAATATATTTAATCTCACATTCTCCCACTTAGCCAAGTAATCATTTATCATGAGTATTAGGTAAGCCTGGCCAGGAGTTAACACTCATTTTAGCCTTAAACCAAGAACTATAGCAGAGAAATACAGCCGTTGAATCATCATTCGACTCAGGACCCCCATTAGTCATACTATAGCCTCAATTTAAAACCTAACAGTTACGATCAAAATATGTATAAGCCCTTTAGCGTCTGATTTGTATTTATATTTGTCTATATGTCATTACACCGGCAGAACATATGTTAGAGACATACAAAATCAAACTGAGGAAATTGTATTAATTAAAACATAAGCTAGTACAATATGCCATTAAACAAGGTCTTTAATAAGTCCCATATTCGATACATGTTCTTCGAAAACTTTAGGTGGGAGACCTTTAGTCATCGGATCCGCAAGCATATCTTTAGTACTAATATACTCAATACAAAGATTATTTTCCTCAACTCGTTCACGTACGAACAAGTACTTTGTATCAAGATATAAACCAGCTCCAGTCGAACTGTTACTGTTCGAGAAACTAACGGCAGCTGAATTATCACAGTAAAGCTTCAATGGTCTAGAAATGGAATTAACAATTTTGAGTCCAGTGATCAGATTTCTAAGCAACATTCCATGACAGGTTGCGTTGTAAACAGCAATGTACTCTGCCATCATTGTGGAAGTTGTAGTTAACTGTTGTTTATGACTCTTCCATGAGATAGGTCCGCCTGCTAACATAAAGATGTAGCCCGAAGTGGATTTCTTGTCATCTTTGCATTTGGCAAAGTCAGAATCAGAATAACCTACCACTTCTAAGTGATCACTTCTTCTATATGTCAGTTTATAGTCTTTCGTCCCTTGCAGATATCTGAGGACCTTCTTAGCTGCTTTCCAGTGATCTAGGCCAGGATTAGTCTGATAACGACCTAGCATTCCAGCAATATAAGCAATATCTGGGCGAGTACAGACTTGAGCATACATCAGGCTCCCGACTACTGACGCGTAAGGTATCTGGCTCATTTGCTCCTTTTCAACCCCTGTTGTCGGACACTGGAATGAACCGAAAACATCTCCCTTAACTACTGGAGCGACTGAGGGTTTGCACTGTTGCATGTTGTAACGTGTAAGGACACGATCTATGTAAGTCTTTTTAGACAATCCTAAGATCCCTTTGTGTCTATCTCGGTGAATTTCGATGCCAATGACGTAAGAAGCATCTCCGAGATCCTTCATGTCGAAGTTATGCGAGAGTAACCGCTTTGACTCATGCAACATGTCTAAACTATTACTTGCCAATAGAATATCGTCTACATAAAGGACAAGTATAGTAAAGTTACTCCCACTCATCTTGAGGTAGGTGCATTGATCCACTTGATTCTTCGTAAAACCTTGCCTCTTCATGACTTCATCAAACTTTAGATACCATTGACGTGATGCTTGTTTTAACCCATCAATGGATTTCTTCAACTTACAGACTAGATGTTCCTGACCTTCAGGTTTAAAGCCTTCAGGTTGTTTCATGTAAACATCTTCGTCTAAGTCTCCGTTAAGGAAAGCAGTTTTGACGTCCATCTGATGCAGATCTAAATCAAAATGAGCTACTAGGGCCATAACAATCCTTAATGAATCTTTACGAGAGACAAGTGAAAACGTCTCTTGATAATCAATTCCCTCTTTCTGAGTGTAGCCCTTTGCAACCAATCTCGCTTTGTAGCGTTCAACGTTCCCATTCGGATCCAGTTTTGTTTTGAACACCCATTTACAACTTACAGGTTTGGCACCGTTGGGTAATTCGACTAAATCCCAAACGTCATTTTTCTTCATGGATTCAAGCTCATCAATCATTGCTTTGTTCCATTCAGAAGACTGATCACTGCTAATGGCTTCATTATAAGAGATATGATCATTGAGCTTTCCTGCATCCATTTCAGTCAGGTAGGTAACATAATCATCCCAATTAGTAGGCCTTCTTTGCCTAGATGACCTCCTGAGTTGATTATTGGGTTCAGCGTTGTCTTGGTTTTGAGCGTTTGATGTGCCTTCATTATGAGGTATAATGGGTTCTAATTGTGGAGATGGAATTTGTGCAGTGACTTCAGGTGCAGTTGCATGGGGTACAAGAGGAGTAAACGGAGTAATGGTAAGCGACGAGTCTCCCCCCCCCCCCCCGCGTCTTGTACTTCTTGCAATTCTTCGTAAGGGTTTGTACTGCTCCCACTGACCTTGAAATCCTCCAAGAACGCAGCACGCTTGGTTTCAACAATACGGGTGACATGGGAAGGACAATAGAAACGATAACCCTTCGAATGATCAGGATACCCGATAAAGAAGCAGGTAACTGTTTTAGGGTCAAGTTTCCTTAGGAAAGGATTATAGAGTTTTGCTTCAGCAATGCAGCCCCATACTTTCATTTATTTAAGACTCGGTTTCCTTCCTGTCCAAAGTTCATAAGGAGTTTTAGGGACAGACTTAGAAGGAACTCTATTGAGTATATGAACAGCTGCTTTTAACGCTTCAGTCCATAGGAATAATGGTAAATTAGTGTTGGCTAACATACTGCGTACCATGTTCATAAGGGTACGATTTCTTCGTTCAGCGACACCATTCTGCTGAGGTGTACCAGGCATGGTGTATTGGTTCACAATCCCCTGGCCCTTACAAAACTCATAAAATGGACCAGGAGCTTGACCCACATCAGTATGTCTGCCATAATATTCACCGCCTCTATCTGATCTCACAACTTTAATCTGACGATCTAATTGCTTTTCAACTTCAGCTTTATAATCTTTAAAAGTTGTTAGAGATTCAGATTTTTCCTTTATAAGATACAAGTACATGTAACGAGAATAATCATCAATGAAAGTGATAAATGAAGTATGTCCTGTTATACCAGCAATTTGATAAGGACCACTAATGTCAGTGTGAATGAGTTCTAATAAATTAGAGCTCCTAGTGGCACATTTCTTATTCGCTAATGTCATTTTGCCTTTAAGACATTTAACACATGTTCCAAAATCGGTGAAATCGAGAGGAGGTAAGACTTCATCCTTTACGAGACGATTTAATCGTTCTCTTGAGATGTGGCCTAAACGTTGATGCCACAACATAGATGAAGTTTCTAAGTCTCGAATTTGTTTCTTTTCCATCTTTGTGAGTGATTCATTAATATTATATGACAACAAAGATTTGGAAAAATTATCATCTAGTTCTAATCTATAGAGACCACCATCCAGAATGCCAGTACCATAAACAACGGAATCATAGAGAATAGAGAGTTTGCGATGACCATGAGAAACGACAAAACCGTCCATGTCTAACTTTGGTCCTGATACAAGGTTCCGAGTTACCTCAGGAACATATAAGGTATCATAAAGTTTAATACATAAACCAGTTTTCAAAAATAATTGTAATGTTCCTATGGCCTTCACTTCTAATTCTCGATCATCTCCAACTTTAAGTGTTCTTTGGTTTCTTCCCAGCTTCTGGATTGTAAGGAATCCCTGTAGTGAATTGGTAACATGAACCATAGAACCAGAATCAAACCACCAAGAGTTAGCAGGAACAATTAAATTAAAGGACTCAAGTATCATGAAAAAATCGTTACCTTTCTTAGCCAGCCACTCCTTGAAGTCAGGGCATTCCTTTTGCTTATGTCCTGTTTTCTTACAGAACTTGCAGTAGGGTTTGCCTAAGGAGTTCTTAGAGCTGGAAGGTGCACTTGTATTAGGAGTTGGATTTGGCTTTTGAACCTTAGAAGCATCCTTTCTTTGATAATTGTTCTTCCTCTTCTTAGAGCTGGAGGTGGTGAAGTTAGCAACATTAGTATGGCGATCCATCTTCATACGCTCTTCCTCCTGCACGCACATGGCGATCAGCTCACTCATCGTCCATTTGTCCTTCTGAGTGTTGTAATTGATCTTGAATGCTTCATAGGACGAAGAAAGCGAAGTGATGATGAAGTGAACAAGAAAACCATCACTGATCTCCATCTCTAGGCCCTTCAGCTTATTGGCCATGTCATGCATCATCATGATGTGTTCGCGAATGCCGCTCCTCCCATCATACTTAGTCGTCACCAGCTTGAGGATAAGAGTGCTAGCGTGTGCTTTTGATGTTCCCTTGAATTGATCCTCCACAGAAGCCAAATAGGTTTTAGCATTGTCAGAATCAGGAATAGCTCCTCTGATAGAGTGATGAATGGACTGCTTCATGAACATGAGAGACATGCGGTTACTTCTAGTCCACTTATCATGAAGTAACTGCTGAGGAGCAGTACTCTGTGGAGTAAGGTCCGCTGGCTTATCCTCTCTTAGAGCATAATCAATTTCCAGCACTCCAAGTGTTAGCATGAGGGCATCCTTCCATGCAGCAAAGTTATCACCAGTCAAAGGTGGAATCCCTTGATTGGGTGCTGATAGTGGAAATAAGATGAGCAAGTTATGATACTAAGAAAGAAGTCTTAATGTCATCTAAGGGCATGTTATACTAAGGCAGGCATAAGTAATGACCATTATAATTATGAAGCTGTGATAATGTCTATTACTAACATCAAAATAATAGACTTAGGAAAATTCTATTTAAATGAAAACAAATCAGCTTTGGCCAGAAGTGTAATCATTTAAATATGTGTGCAAAGTAATTGTGACAAATCAGCTTTGGCCAGAAATGAGACAATCACTTTAGTTATGCACTTGTCAAGTCATGCTAAACATAAATGAATTAAATCAGCTTTGGCCAGAATTAAGACATTTCAGGTTTGTAATGCATACTCAACATAGCTTTTTATAATACTTGAACAATAAATAGATGTATTAAATCAGCTTTGGCCAGAATTAATACATCAGAAGCTCATTCAAGTTAAGCTATTTTGGTTTTGTAAAAATTATCTGATTCTGATTAATTAAGTAAGTGTTAACAAAACCAAGTATTTAATAGCAAACCACCTGTTAACGCGGATCGTTTTTAGGTCACATTAAACAGCTTAAAGAAATAATGAGGTTTCGAGTTGGGTCTCGAGTCAGGTCTCGACTGAGTCATGAGATCTCGAGTCAGTAATGAGGTCTCGAGTCGTAACCTGTTGTCTCGAGTTGAAACCATGGTCTCAACTATCACATTTTTATGAGATCTCAAGTCAGTAATGAGATCTCGAGTCAAGACATTGTAGTCTCGAGTCGAGACCTGATGGTCTCGAGTTGACACGTTATGGTCTCGAGTCGAGATCTAATGGTCTCGAGTCGAGACCTCTTTCTCAAGTTGTAAGCTTCTGATGACCTTTATGATTTCGAGTCGAGACCTTGTGGTCTCGAGTCGAGATCTGATGGTCTCTAGTCGTAGTCTGATGGTCTCGAATCCTCTGTTAACAGCTGCTGATTGTGATAAAAACTGAAACTCGAAATTTAAGGGATTTGGGATAGTATTTCCTGTTTTAATGCTGAACTAAACTTATCAAAGATTTCGAAAATAATAACTGATTATCTTTTTAACAGTTTTCGAAAATTTTAGTAGATAAAATTTAGATCAAAAACAGTAAAACACCCACTAATCCAAAATTATATTCCAAATCTTATGGAATTTTCGAGATTTCTTAGAACATCATGATGAACCCTAAAAAATAAAATATAATCTGGAAATCCGAAACCTTAAATTTTAGACCTTCATTAACAGATTTCGGATATTAAGGTTTTCCCATTATGGTCTCGAGTCAGTTCATCAAATATGTTTTTCCGAAAACAGGGATTTCCGCAAATAAGGACTCGAAAACAGTTTTTATATTTAAAAACTTTAAAATTTCTGTTTTCCAGATTTATGATCCCAGAATAATGGATACAGAACAGAACTGATTTATCAACATATGCTCTGATACCACATGTTGATCAGTTCTGTTTAAACTAAATGGAAAACATGTGTAACACATACCTGTTATAGTATTCAAAGCAGTGGAGAATCCAGTCAGAGATCCAGCCATAGAGTTCGACATAGTTGTCAGGATGATCCGGTTCCTCCTTAGGGTGTAAAGTGATGATGGTGATGAAAACCGAAAGTAGGGTGAGTTTCGGTTAGAGGGAGAGAGGACGAAAATTGATGTTAATGAGGGTTGTATGCTTGTGTAAAGTGTCTAACCCCTTAACTCTCTAATAAGCCCCTTATTTATACACCCAAGAGGAAACCTAATTAGTTAATAAGGGTAATATGGTCCATCAACAATTACCAACTAATTATAATAGGTTATTAATATATTTTGATCTAATATAATATAAATGATTATATAGGCTACAAGATTAAATATTTTAACATCAATATATTTAATCTCACAACAAAAAGTTATAATGTTCACACTGTTGTAGTAAACACACCCGTGCATTTTGATTGAAAAACTTTCAAAACCATTTGAGTTCTTCTACAGACCTTTTTATCCTCCTCACCACATAATAGAATACGCACTTGTCGTGCTCTTTTAGGATTTCGTGTTTTCTCAAGAGGTAACGATATACTACGATTTTTACCTCAACAAATTTTATAACGAGCAATACAAAACTGTAGGCATTGGACCATCCCTCGACATACCCCAAGGACGAACCAACCTTCAGCGAAACCTATCTTTAGGCCTCACAATTTTTTTCCACAAGGATCCGGCCCAAAGGACCTAAAACCCAAGACAAGCTTAGACAAAGTGGGTTCATTTGTGGCCCATGTGAGATTTATATCCCAAGCAAACCTATCTATAAATTTTCTTATTGGAAAAGCAAAACAAAGAACTAACACATGTGGCTTTTATGTCAATCAGTCATTTCATGGTTGAAGTGTTGTAATCAACTTTCTTTTAACCGCCATTCATGGATCCGGATGCTAGTTTTATGTATTGCTTTTGAGCTAAAAATTTGCAGGATTTTACTCCAAAGCTTTCGGACTACAATGTGTCATCGTTTAGACCTTGGCCTCTTGAAGGACTGGACACCGACAACATTAATCACCCTACACATAGTAAGTTACTTTAGTTTCTCATTGTCGTCCCCTACCATAGAAATGCACCAGATCATAGACATACTTCAGTCTATACATTCTTTCTTAAGTGCCTAAACTATCATGTTGATATTTTTACACATATGTAGAAGTTTATCTAATATAAAAGGATAAGTCCTCAAATGTTATGGATTTGCTATGTGAAAAAAAAAACGATATTTTATAAATACTGGAATAAGACAAACATGTATAGTTTGAGATTGAGACTGTAATTAAAACCAAAAAAGCAGTGAAAATTATGTGCATTGAATGTGAAGTATGATGTTCTAGTAGTATTACTTTATTTTACACATGCTTAAACTGGTTTGTTCCAGTGAACTTTTATCATTTTTGAGTATTAACCATCACATTGTCAGAACCTCCTCCGTCTATATTTGGATGGAACAATGTCACCAGCTTTACAATGGTATTAGCGGAGATACTAACAGGGGAAACAATTTCTGAAACACATCCTCTGGTGAAGATGAGTGATTTACGGCACAATAAAGAAGTACTAAACGATCCAAAATCGCCGGGTTCTGTTGCGAAAGTCTGTTTTGATATCTGCAATAATCTGGATTCAGAATCCAAGATGCTAAGTCTCTTAAAGAAGTTTGACAAGCATATCCCAACATGAGAACATGGAAAAAAACTTAGGAAACTAGTACGAAATCGATATCAATTCCGAGAACATGATAGCATGCCCTTTGCTTAACAGTTGTATCATTCGGACCACATCCTTTTCTTTTTTGGTTTTCATCATGTTGTCAGTGGCGGACCCAAGAATTTTTTCCTGGGGGTGTGAAATATTTTCAAAGATTTTAGGCCCCTAGCTGTATAAAAATATCAGTTCATAGCGGGTCGGGTCGGATCATGTAATACAAAAGAACACCAAACTAAAATTTATAAATCATCAAAAACACGTTAAACGTCATTACAAATTACAAACGTATTTAAAATTGTGTCCTACGGGTTTTTTTTTTTAAATATATCCAAAATATCATCTAAAAATACTAAACATGCCATAAGTTCATTACATTCTTACTCATTGTTCCTAACACATATAATTTGCTCTATAAGTTCATAAAACAACACTAAACACTTAAACAAAATAAACAATCATGTTCAACCATAGCCCATAACTTTCAATTATATTTTTAAACATTCAAGCCCTAATATTAAATGTTGATTACTTGTAACTAATCATTTAAACAAACAAAGCTATAAATAAAACAACAAAATCATTTAACTACAAGTGTAGAACAACAAAAAATCAAAAAAATATAAAAAGATTAAACCCTTACACATCTATATTTTCTCCTAATCATCACATAAAACAAAACAAATAAATAAATAAATAAACCATACTAGTTCTATATTAGAATTCTGACGTAATATGGGTCGGTCTAACCGGAATTTTGGCTTTTCCGGTAAAAAAAGCCACCAGGTCGTGAGTGGTGGCGTCAAGTCGCTGGGAGTTTTTTTGGGGGCGGGATTTGGAAATGGAATGGGTGGATGGTTTTGAGTTATTTTATTTAGTTCAAATTTCTTTAGGTTGGGTTTGGGCTTGTGTTAATAAAAATTGATTGCAGATTGGGCTTTGATTGGATTGGTTAATTAAGTGAATAAGTAGTTAATAATTATTATTTTTTTAAGTGGGGCGGTTGAAAATTTTCAAGGGGTGCGAGTGAAAAATTCCAAGGGGTGCGTTCGGGATTTCCTGCGAAAAATAACACTTAAAAATATTTTTTCATGGGGTGCGCCCGCCCACCCTTGGCTTAGGGTGGGTACGCCCCTGCATGTTGTAAATCATCATGGTAAAGTTGTGTTGTTCAATGTGTATCTTGACCATATCTCATTCACTAAACATTTATATGGCGGGTGTCAAAAAGCTTGCACTACTAAGAAAACTGCTAGTATTCTTATCAAAATTTCCTATACATTTCCTACGAACGAAAATGCCGATACTTTTTCCCACGAAATTAGTAGCAGTTTTCTAGTAGGGTTAGGGAAAGAGACACACAACTCTAAGACTTGCATGTTTTGTGTTTTAATAAATAACTTTGAAAAGTGAATCACACTCATACGAAGTGCTACTTGCCATTTTCCTAATGTGGGTTTTTACTTTTTTAATAAGGAAGTAGGTTTAATTCATGCAGTTATCTTTTAGCGTGTTAGTTTTCTTTGAGTCATTAGTCAAAGTATAGTGGGTCAAGTAGTAGTGTTAGTGCTAGTTTATTCCTTGTCATTGTACGCCTATATATAAAAATAAATCATAGTTTCAATATTAGGGATGAATGGAAGTATAAGTTAATCTCTAAATTACTCAAATATTCTCAATTATCTTCTATCTACTAATTCCCTGAATTTGCTTCAACCAAAAACAATTATTTTTGTTTCTTTTATTTATTTTTATTCTTTTGTTATTTAGTAAGGGGAGGGGACGTCACGGGTAGGGGCTTGAGGGTTCCAACCCTTGCTAGAACATCGCCGCCACTCCCTTGCGGGTTGGTTGCACGGGTAGAGCAAGCCGTGCGAGTTTGGAGAGAAGGGGTTTGAGGGTGGGGTCCATCTCTTGAATGATGCAGCTGATGAAACCGAAACTGTTATTTCTGTTGTTCAGTACTTCCGAGACCGTTCAAGTATTTGTTTATTCAATTGAGAGGAATCGTTGCATTACATCCCCTTTGAAAACAAGTGGTTGTAATGATGGAACCCTTGATGTGTAACACATTTTTGAGGAATTTATAGTTTAATACGCATCGTATAGGCCTATACGATGCGTATTAATCGATGAATTTACTGAAATACCCCTGTTTTTCTCATAAATTTAGGGGTATTTTTGAGAAAATTCAAAGTTTAATACGCATCGTATAGGCCTATACGATCCGTATTAAGCCGATATGCGATACGTCATAGGCCTATACGATCGTATATGGCATTATTTCAAATTTAGTTTTATCGTGTTTCCCTCGGTTTGACGCGTATTCGTGTCGTTTTTTTCCAAACTTTCGCATATTTTGTCGTTTTATGACGTATACCTTCAACATACGTCGTTTTGGTGCCGTTCGGTTGCGTGCGAATATCGTATTCTATGATTACGTACAGTTTTGTTTGAAATCCACGTGTACTCCAAAGTGTCGTGTTATATGTATACGTGTGTGAAAATATCGTTAGTCGTGTATTTTGACGTATTTTTGCGTATTTTGACGTATTCTAACATATTGTTGCGTATTTTATGGTATTTTTGACGTATTTTAGCTTAGTTTAACCTATTTTAGGGTATTTTTACGTATTTCGTTGTATTTTAACGTATTTTCATTTATTTTTTTCGTAATATGACGCAACAAATCTTTGTGTAGTTATTCGGAATGTTTCGGATCATCATAGAAGACGAAACTTCAGCAACCATTTTTCTTTTTCCTTCAAAATCAAGAACATTCTCCATAACATGAAGACGTGTCGGGTTCTTCTGCTAGTGGTTTCTGTATTGAACCGAGAATACGAAGTTCACGGTGCAAAGAGACCGCCTTGTTAAATTTAATGAAGCAATGAAGATTGAATCTGCAAACCGCAACCGTTTTTTACTACGGAAACGATGGCTATGCGAAATACAAACCGCAATCGTTTGTGACTATGGGAAACACAAGTTTCTTTTTGAGCTTGATGGATGTCCGTTATCTCAATGCTTCTCCTTACATTACTGATCTTGAATTGGAGAACCGTTTTGTATCTGAATCAGGTTCTCAAACAAACACTACTAAAGATGAGTTAGTATTGAACCAAGAGTATGAAGATCACGGTGCAGACACGTGGGAAGAAAGTCATTAGACTGTCGCAGATGAAGTCAAATGTGATCAAACTTGGACATCAAACGTAAAGAAGTTTTTATTTAAAAAAAAATAAATATTTTTTTTAGAAAACTTTGTTAAAACCATAAACAAATGTATAAAAAAAGACTTAACCAATATGACATGTGCTCATACGGGACCTATACCTCATTTATCTATACTATACTACATTATACATGGTATTCTTTAAAAAAAATTAAGGAAGTTTTTATTTAAAAAAATAAATATTTTTTAGAAAACTGTATAGAACTCTTCTTCCTGAGCTCTGATACCACTTGTAGGATCGATTTTGGACCCGAATGAGTCGATCAGAAGAGTTTATCTCAGTTTCAGAGGCGGAAACTAAGAAACCGAGTTCAATTCAGCAAACAATACACTTTAAACTGTATTTTCTATTGATTGAATGACGTTTACAAGCACGAGAAATACCGGCAGCACTTTGGTACAATATTCTGATTCCCCACCAAATGACATGATAACTCTCCTATTTATAGTGTTTCTGATTCCCCACGAAATGACAATTTTCTGATTCCCCACGAAAATGTCATGTCTATTTCGTGGGAAATCAACATTTCGTGCCCTAATCTAAACAATTCTATACAAGACTCGATACAAGACGAAGACGACAGACAGATGCACCAACAAAAACTTTGTTAAAAACATAAACAAATGTGTAAAATATTGTAAAAAAAAAGACTTAACCAATACGACCCATGCTCATACATGACTTATACCTCATCTATACTATACTACAATGTACATGGTATTCTTAAAACAAATTAAGGAAGTTTTTATTTAAAAAATAAATATTTTTTTAGAAAACTTTGTTAAAACCATAAACAAATGTATAAAAAAATTTGTAAAAAAAAAACCTAACCAATACGACCCGTATAGGCCTATACGATGCGTATAGGTCTAGTCAAAAAGACAAAATCTGTCACATCAGTCTTTATTGGAAATTGAAAAAGTAATAAGCATCGTATAGGACTATACGATGTGTATTGAGGGTGTCGATTTAAGGGGTCAAGTGTGCCAATAATACGACCCCTCGAGAATAGTTTATGTGTTAGATGGCTAGCTAGACAACTTTGTCTACGTTTATCGATTTTTGCGTTGAGTCTCCTAGCATTAATTGGTAGCTTTAAGACTAGTAAAATGTCATTTTGTCCAAGTGATATGACCATTTTTGTCACTTTCATTCAAAAAACAATTATGCATCTTAGGTCTTTATGGTTTAAAATATTGTCATTTTCATTTTCTCTGTTAAACATATATTTTTAGCGTTAAATGAGGGACATTTGTGTCTTTTTATATTACTCAAAAAGAAAATAAAAAACAAAAACTATAAACTATAAACTAAAATAATGCTAATCTAGGAACCGGCGAGTTTGACGGAGTCTCGGTCCCGATCCGACGTGTTCGGTGCGTTTATTACAACTAAGAAAGGAGTAGAAGATAGACGTCACTTATAATCTGGTCTCTATTCATAATCTTGAAAGTTACAGCACCACGAGACTAGTTGGACAGCATCCCCCCTCAGGGACCAAAAGCTTGTCCAAATGGGAACCTCAAGTCCCTATTTATAGACAACTCCTACTATGTCCATCCGTCCGGATTATCATCCGACCGGAAGGTCATCCGGCCGGATGGTCATCCGTCCGAATGGACCTTTACATTATCAGAACCGTGTCCAACTAATCCTATTCTATACAATATTCAACGCATGCTCTATCTAGTTATTCACACAGTGGCAGACGTACGAAATATGCACCAACAAATAATATGATATAAAGATCAATAATCACGAATCTCCGGACCTGATTTGGACTGTTTGTTTTATTTGTGTTTATTAGTTAATGGGTCAAAACAGAGTTAATGTTATGTTTTATTATTTGTGTTTTGTATTGGGCCAGAGGCCATGTAATTACTAGGTCAAACAGTAAAGTCTAAAGTCCAGTAGGTTATGTTTAGTTGGGCTTGATTGAAAGGGTACGTGTTTGAAAGGGTGCGTGTTCTGAATATTCGCACAAACGATTATCAGGGATAGTTACATCCCTCTGCTGATTGACACCACCATTCACACGCATCCCTTCGTCAAGTATATAAGGGTCTGAAAGTTATCAGTTGTAATCGTACAGTTTGGAATCAAAGTTTTTGCAAATTGAAGTTCCAGTTGGATTCTTTGTTCGGTTAGTTATTTATTGTTTGTTCAATTATGTTTTTACGATTCATAATTAAGTGGTGCGATGTTTGCGGTGATTTTACCTATAAGTGTGATCATCGTTTTTCTCGGTCCGATTGGTCCTGGGAACACTTACTTGGAAAAGAACAAGTAGGAACACTTACTTGGAAGTGTTTGAGCAGAACAAGACTGAGAATGGGAGTCCTCTTGTCCAGAGGAAAGCTCCAAGAGAGTTTAGAGTGAAGAGAGTGAAGGTGTGAGTTGAGTGAATGATGAAGGTTGTTATTTATAGCCAAAGGAGAGTTTTGAGGGAGTGCTAAGTATTTCCAGAGGTCCTAAGCTGATTCCAAGTGCACTTGGACGTGGAAGGAAGGCAGGAGAGGTGGAAAGATAAGCCACAAGGTGATGTAATTTGACTTGCCCAGCGCTCCTTCTTACAGACCGTATTCCAATATGTCTTACGATCCGTAAGACCTCCTGGCACACAACAATCCCTTACGGTCCGTAAGCCGTGAAGCCTTACGGTCCGTAAGGACTTCAAGAATACATATTTTGCACAATTGACCACTTGGATCAACTAGTTATTAATGTTTGCAATATTAGTCCCTATCCTTCATTTCAGTGGGGATTAGTTGGATATCCGGGACGCGTTTTAGTTAACGCATAATAATAGTCCCTCTTCTTCCCAGAGTCAGGATCAGTCAGAGATTCGGGACACGTTTCAGTGAACCTGCAGTGTGAGTCCTTCCTCCCTCCACATAGTCGGGTTTAGCTAGAGGTTTCTTCCTCCACGTAGTCGGGATTAGTTGGAGAATTGGACATGTATCGTCACGTAATTGGATGAAATTTTCAAGGTGTTACATCCTCACCACCTTAAAGGAAATCTCGTCCTCGAGATTTAGTCAAACCGATACGGGTATTTCCATCTAATTTTGGATCCAACCTCCAAGTGTATTCTGGGCCACGACTGGAATCCCATTTCATTTTGATGAGGGAAACCTTTTTCTTATGGAGCTTTTTGACTTCATGGTCCTCAATGGACAAAGGTTTTTCAATAACCTTAAGCTCTCGTCAATTTGTACGTCATGATGAGACATGACAGGTGCTTCATCAGCTAAGCACTTTTTCAGAATAGAGATATGGAATACATCATGGATTCCACTTAGCTCTTCTGGTAGCTTAAGTCTTTAAGCTACAGAACCGACACATTCTGTTATCTCGAATGGTCCAATATATCTAGGGCTTAGCTTGCCCTTCTTTCCAAATCTCATTACGCCTTTCCAAGGTGAGACTTTGAGCATTACTTTGTCTCCGGTTTGGAATTTCAGAGGCTTCCGCCTTTTATCAGCATAGTTCTTCTGCCTATCTCGGGCAGCTTTGAGTCTATCTCTGATTTGTACAATTTTATCAGTTATTTCAAGGACAATCTCAGGTCCAGTGAGTTAGCTTTCACCAACTTCAGCCAAACTAACGGTCGTTCTACACTTTCTCCCGTATAAAGCCTCAAAAGGTGCAGCTTTTATATTTGTGTGATAGCTGTTATTCTAGGAGAATTCGATCAGGGGTAGATGTTCATCCCAGCTACCACCTAAGTCAATCGTGCATGCGCATAGCATGTCTTCCAGAGTTTAGATCGTATGCTCACTTTGCCCATCAGTTTGGGGATGATAAGCCGTACTTAAGTTCAAGCGCGTACCAAGTGCTTGTAGGAAACTTTTCAAGAAATGCGAAGTGTATCTAGTATCTCTATCTAATACTATAGACAACGGTACTCCATGAAGAGACACAATGTTGTCAACATACAACTTAGCTGACTTATCGAAACTATAAGTTTCCTTAGTTGGCAAGAAGTGCGCCGACTTAGTCAGTTTATCGACTATGAACCATATCGTGTCATTGTCACGACTGGTCTTGTGTAACTTGGTAATCAGATCCATTGTTATCATTTCCCATTTCCAATTGGGAATCTCAAATTGTTGTAGCAGACTGGATGGTCTCTGATGTTCAGCCTTAACTTGCGAACATGTCCCATTTTGCTACATGGGTGGCTATGGACTTTTTCATGCCCATCCACCAATAGTTCTTTTTCAGGTCTTGGTACATCTTATCTCCACCGGGATGTCCTAAATATTTCGAGTTATGTAATTCCTCAAGAATCAATTCTCTGAGTCCTCCATAGATGGGAACCCAGATTCTATCATTCAGTCAAAGGAGTGGTAATTCGAGAGAAGTTCTCAATGAACCTTCTATAATAGCCTGCCAATCCTTAGAAACTGTGGATTTCTGAAGGGTTTTGGGTGCTTCCCAATTCATGATAGCTTCAATCTTGATAGGGTCCACTTAGATACCACACTCACTAATCATGTGTCCTAAAAATTGGACTTCTCGGAGCCGAAACTCACGTTTGGAGAACTTAGCATAGAGCTTCTCCTGTTGCAACAGACCGAGTATACGTCAAATATGTTCTCATGATCATCCTTCCTGCGCAAGTAGATAAGTATGTCGTCTATGAAGACAATGACAAACTTATCTAAGTACGGCTTGCACACTCTATTCGTGAGATCCACGAATGTTGCAGGTGCATTTGTGAGCCCAAAAGGCATCACGAGAAATTCATAGTGGTCGTATCTAGTTCGAAACATAGTCTTTGGAACATCTTCACTTCGGACTTTCTATTGGTGATAACCAGATCTCAAATCCATCTTTGAGAAGTAACTAGATCCTTTCAACAGATCAAATAGATCATCAATCCTTGGTAAAGATATTGTTTCTTGATCGTGATCTTGTTTAGTTCGCGATAGTCGATGCACATGCTCATCGAACCGTCTTTCTTTTTGAGAAAGAGAATAGGAGCTCCCCAGGACGAGGAACTCGGCTAAATAAAGCCCTTCTCTAACAGCTCTTCCAGTTATGCCTTCAACTCCTTCATCTTAGTGGGTGCCAGATGGTACGATGCTCTGGCTATGGGAGCCGATCAAGGCAGGATGTCGATTCTAAACTCGACTTGCCTATCCGGGGGCAGACCAGGTAAATCTTCAGGGAAAAACATCAGGGTACTTCGAGATGATTTGAATGTCTTCAATCTTTGGCTTTGGTTCGTCAATGGTCACATGTGCCATGTAAATGACACATCCTCTTTTTAAGCACTTGGATGCCTTAAGCAGAGATGCTTTCCCGGGCAATCCATAGTGTTGATCTCCATGTGTAGTGAGTATATCACCGGATGGGGATTTAATCTCGATAAGTTTCTTATCGCAGGCAATACGGGTTTAGTTATGAGCTAACCAATCCATGCCTAAACCAATATCGAATCCCGCGAGATTCATAGGTAAAAGGTATGTAGGAATAGATTGGTTCTTGATGGATATAGCGCATCCGTCAAGAATCGTGGAAGCTACTTCTATACTACCATCGGCCAATTCGACCTCATAAGTAACATCTAAGGTTCTTAAGGGCAGGTTTAGAAGTTTGCTAAATTTATGGTCAACGAAGCTCTTATCGGCTCCAGAATCAAATAAGACTCTACCAAATATATCATTTACGAGAAACATACCGGTAATGACATTTACATCATTCACTACTTCCTTTGCAGTTAGCTGGAAGGCTCTAGCATTGCCCTTCTTAACTTCAGTGGCCTTGTTCTTGGCGTCAGTTGCCCACTTTGGGCAGTGGGTCTTGATATGCCCTTTCTCGCCACACCCATAGTAGGTGGCATTTTTCAGATCTTTGCACACAAGAGATTTGTTGCCCATCTTCTTACAAATACCACAACCTTTGGGTTGATTATGCTGACATTTCCCAAAATATCTTTTCCTGCATGTTTTACGCTCGGGCTTTGCCTCAGTTGGCTTGGACTGGTAATAACTCGAACCAGTTTTACCTTGTTAGAATCCCTGGTAGGAGTGTCATCACGCTTCCGCTTGTGATCATCATCAATTTTAACTGCTCTCACCCGTTTCAAATCCTTGGTAAGGGATAAGGCTAGATCCATAGCAGATCTAAATGTTGCAGGTTTAGAGGATTTAACCATCCCATTGATCTCTGTAGCAACTCCTCCAATGAATCGTGCAATGCGCTTAGACTCGAGGGTAATCAGATAAGGTACGAGTCTTGAGAGAGAGTTGTAATCAGATACATAAGCTCCACAATTGAGGTTTTTCATGGTTGGTTTAATAAAGTTAGATTCAACTTTCTGCACCTCGTGAGACGGGCAGTAAGTTTCGTGTATCAGTTCCACCAATTTGGGCCAGCTTAGGTTGTACAGTGCAACCTTCCCCGTGGATTGAATCAGTGCCTTCCACCAAGTAAAAGCATCCTCCTTGAAGGATTGGGACATGTATTTGATAGTGTCCTTAGTAGCACAACCGCTTATGTCAATGACGGTTTCCATCTCATCGAGCCATTTTAAAGCGTCAATGGCGCCTTTCTCACCTGTAAAGTCACAGGGTTAACAAGTAACGAAATACTTATACGTGCACCCCTCCTTAGAGTTATGTTGCACAATTCTGACAACATTTTTGATGCTCTGCTTACTCTTAGTCGAGGAGTAGTGAGACTTTTCAGTTCTGGAGTGGGTTTAGATACAAATTTTTGTTTTGGTACTGCTGGCTCTGGCCCTTTTAATGTAGCTATGAATTCAGCCATAGCTTTACCAACTTCATCAGCAATTAAGGATCGAAGATTATTTTCTTTGTCCAAACGGTCTCGATGATCGCAGATGTCACTACCTTTTTTCTTAGTTATATCGCCAATATTCAGGCTTGCCATTTGTTCAGTCGGGAGCTATATCACCATTAGTAAGATTTTGGGATATTAGTAGCAGATCGATAAAATCATGGAAAAGAAATCCGAAATTGAATTTAAATCGAGAGATTACAATACATTGTCCTATAAGGACTTTGGAATTGAAATATAGCATTTGTCTATAAGTGGACTTTTGGAAAACAAAAGAAAACCCAATAAAAGAAAAGTGTCTCCAATCGTCCCCTTTATCATGCTAGTTCTCTTCTTGCTTCACCTTGCTTGGTGTTGGAAAGTTTAGTGATTGGTTAAAGTTTTCAAGGTAAGGATTTATGGTAGAAGCGGAATCCGCTAGTTCCAATGATAGTGAATAGTATGGGTCACGAATTGGAAACTGGTTCGTGTAAGTAAGGTTTGAAATTTTGAAGTTGGGAGGTAGAAAATATGGATCGTCAATGTCCACCGGTATTGGTTCTGATTTCTGGTTTGATGGTTTGTCAGTTTAGGGTTCTGTTGGGGAAATAACATATTAGCCATAGGAGGAGGGTAAAGAGCTCACTCTTACGTGTGGTCGTACTGACATCCTTGGTTTGGTGTGAAGCTTCGTTTGTTGCGGCTTCGTCTGGGAATTTCCCGTGAAAGGAAACAGTACGGGATCAACATCAATGATTTCTCTTCCGAGAGGCATCTTCCTGAAAATTCATAAAATTGATATATATATATATATATATATATTTATATAATGAGAGGATTCGTCCTAGGTTCAGGTCTAGAACTCAGAATAGTCTTATAGAATCTGCATTTGTGATATTTGAGTTTAGACACAAAAGGCTAGTGTCTAATTCACTCAAATTGTAGCTCTGATACCAACCTGTCACACCCCGATTTCCGGTGGGCCCAGATGGGTCGTGACGATTAGATAACAGTATCACAATTTAATACTAGAATGAAAGTATTATAGCAAAAATATTCATTCATTAAAAGCCTAAATATATAAATAAAAGTTGTACAAGTGTTCAAATACAAGCCAACAGGCAGAATCTAGTAAAATGAGCTTTAGAGGCCTTAAGCTAGGAGTTAAATTCCATAGCCTTTATTATAGCCGACCTGGATTCCGAGCCTAATATCAAGGTTCGATACATGCAGTTCAATGTTTTGAAATACGTCAGCTTTCGCTGATAAATACAGTTAACTGACTCATTTTGAAAATAGCTTTTCAAAAATGATTTTTATACATAGACAAAACCCGTAGGTAATCATTTAATATTTCTTGGGATTTTATCTTGTCACCATATTTACATACTTGTCATACAATGGGAACTAAAGATAAAAGCCAGTCATTTTCAGTGCTATAATGATTAAGGTACATACCAAAGTTGAATAATGTGTCTTACATTCAGTATGCCTACCCAGACACGTTATTCCGTATGGCCATAATAGTTTGTGAGTCGGGACGCCCGGACACGGTACCAATAACCCCCAATTATTTCAATTATCAAGTAAAACCGATTAAACTGGGTTCTTACATTTATGAGCTATCATATGCAGCTCATTTATGTAATACCCACTCCAAGTGGCGTATTCGCCATACCCCAGGTTTTAAAACAAAATAAATTAAGAGTATTTACCTTTTTGCTAGCTTCTAACCGATAACAGTTTTAATATAGTAAAAGTTGTAAGTCAAAGTATTAAAACTCAAGTCTGAATATATGGGGGGTTCTATAGTTCAGAGTGAACAGAATCAATTATATGTTAGAATGTATACGGGTCATAGGTTAGTTCCTTATACATGACCTGTTACTTAAGAATAAGATCGGTTCGCTAGATTAAGTGTATATTAGATAGAATGTAGGACTCATTGGATAAAGGTTTATTAGACCAACATTCTGATTTAGAAAGGTTTTGAGAGGTTTTGACCCTTCACGCCTAGTTTATGCGAACTAAGTTCGCATAACTAGTTATATGCGTAAATGCGGGTTCGAAAGGTCATATGGGCTTATGACAAGTCTAAGTACTAAAAATACATCCTTAGCTGATATATATTTTGTTCTAAAGTTAGATTTATAGCTTGGTTTAGATTAAAACCATTTTATTAGCTATTTTGACCACATAAAGGCATTGTGGTTATTTTTAACAATATTTTCAAGACTTGTCATTTAACCCATCAAAATCAATGACTTCAGATAGTTATATTCAACAATAATATGGTCTAAAAATAAGTTAAAAAGCAGATCTTAACATTGACCAAACTGGTCAGAATTAAAAGTCAAAGAAAAAGTCAAGCTGCTTGACTTTTGATATAGAATGAGGTTCTAAACTGAATTAAACAAGTTAAGCATGCTAACATCAGTTTATATAAGTTGTATAACTTGTACATATGCCAAAATATCTGAGTTATAAATTAATAAAACTATTTATACCATTTATAAAGCTTAATCAAAAGTTCAACTATTACGTAGCATGCTCGACTTATCAATTCAACTAGTAAACGTGATTATCCGAGGATATGATCATAGATGGATCATGTCATCGTTATTACGATCACATAGGAAAGTTTCGATTGAACTTTACCTTGACCAATTCGGTCAGAAGCTAAAGTCAAACAGAAAGTCAACTGTTTGACTTTAAACTTAAAATAACTAAAATAAATGGAAAAGAACAAGTAGGAACACTTACTTGGAAGTGTTTGAGCAGAATAAGACTGACAATGGGAGTCCTCTTGTCCAGAGGAAAGCTCCAAGAGAGTTTAGAGTGAAGAGAGTGACGGTGTGAGTTGAGTGAATGATGAAGGTTGTTATTTATAGCCAAAGGAAAGTTGTGGGGGAGTGCCAAGTGTTTCCAGAGGTCCTAAGCTGATGCCAAGTGCCCTTGGACGTGGATGGAAGGCAAGAGAGGTGGCAAGATAAGCCACAAGGTGGCAAAACAGCAGCAGCCAGCTGTTTGATGTCTGCAGGTCCCTTACGGACCATAAGCCTCAAGCCTTACGGTCCGTAAGGACCTAAGGCGATGTAATTTGACTTGGCCAGCATTCCTTCTTACTGATCGTATGCTAATGTGTCTTACGGTCCATAAGACCTCCTGGAGTGCAATGTTTAAATGCCTTACGTTCCGTAAGCCGTGAAGCCTTACGGTCCGTAAGGACTTCAAGAATACAAATTTTTCACAATTGACCCCTTGGGTCAACTAGTTATTAATATTTGCAATATTAGTCCCTATCCTTCCTCTTAGTGAGGATTAGTTGGATATCCGGGACGTGTTTTAGTTAACGCACAATAATAGTCCCTCTCCTTCCTAGAGTCGGGATCAGTCGGAGATTCAGGACACGTTTCAATGAACGTGCAGTGTGAGTCCTTCCTCCCTCCACATAGTCGGGTTTAGCTGGAGGTTTCTCCCTCCACGTAGTCGGGATTAGTTGGAGAATTGGACACGTGTCATCATGTAATTGGATAAATTTTTGGGGTGTTACGACTCATTCCAGAAGCAACCAACACCTTCTCACCGAATGCTTGGTTGGGTAACGTCAACAGCTTCTCATACCAAGCCACGCCTCGAGGTATCGTTAAATCCTGTTTTGGGATCAGCGCAGGGTCACGAAATTTCATAGCAATGGGAGTCACCTCCTCGCGTATGTAGAAAATTTTGCCTTTCAAGTCATGGTAGCTCTTGGGCAGATTGATGAGTATTTTCTTCAAAGAGTGGATGGCGAAGGAAAAGATACCCAAATTGCTTTGCAACTGGTAGAAGGACCTAAAATTCTCAACAGTAGGTTCTTGCCCCTAAGATTGGTAGACGAACTCAAAATGTCTGATCCTAACCATGCCTATAGGGCTCAACTAGGAAACATGGAAATGATAGAAATAGAGGATATCGCCGAAGAAATTTGTCGCCGGTAACCTGCCTCCTGCAAAGAAGCCGGCAAATAGAATGATGTACCCCAGCGGTGCATCGGCAGCAGTTTGTCCCTTGGCAGGATACCTGGCATCCCTCTCAGCAGTGAACTGGTGGCCCCAGACCACCTGTTCAAATAGGCCCTCTTCCCACTTCAGCGATGGCATTCCACCACCGGTTTCTTTAACCATGACGACGTCGTCTATATTCTCCGATGTAAGGCCCTATAATTGAGTAGGTTTACGCTTATCTTTATCAAACACAATTATAGGCTATTCGGCTTAGCCTTGTACTGGGTTAGATAATATTAGAATAAGCCATGTGGGCTAATTAAATGATTTAGGCCTGTTTAGTTAATATTGTGCATGTGGGCTTGGCCCAACTTGTAACTAGGTCACGATGTAACTATAAATAGGGTGAGCCTAGGTCATTATTAGGTTGCTGTTCATTATTGTTCTTCTTGAGTATTTTCGAATTCTTTGTTGGTGTACCATACGGTTCTCTAGAAACCGTGTGCACTTTGGTTATTATTCAATCCATTTCGTTCTTGTTCATCTCACTTTCATTAGTATTCCGCACTTTTGATTGTGATTTTGATATACGATTGGTAGTTTTGGGACTTACAATTGGTATCAGAGCCTAAGTAGTCTTGCGAAGGCTCGGTTGGATCGGATATCTTGAAGATTGAAGACTGTTTTGCTACTGATCGGTGTTCTATTTCGACAAAGAAAGGTCTGTTTTTTCGTTTATTTCAGTTCAATTTATATTTTTCTTTCTTGTCGACTGTTTCTTGGGATATAGAGGGTGTGAGTTGCATATTTTCTTTTTTAAAAATCGATTAATTACATCCAAATATCGACCCAAGTTAAGGCTTGAACACAGATCTTGAAATTGTTTTCTATTTTGTTCAAAAATTAAATTGATATATTGTGAAACAAAACGAAGCATTTAATCTGAAATTCTGATTTGTTTTGGTTAAAATTTTTGTGAAAACAAACTGTTTTTTATATCAGAATTGAGATTTGAGTATTGATTTTTTATATTAAATTTTTTAGTCTTGTTAAATTGAAGGTTTTCAAACCCAAAAGGTCATAATTTTAGTTAAAAGTTCTTTTTAAAACTTTCAATTTCTAGGTTTTGTGCTTCGAAGTTCATCAAACATTCATCAGAATTTTTGAGTAAAAGTTGGTTTGATCTGTTTGTGTGCAAGATTGATTGTGTTTGCGGGAATTTTGGATAGTTGTTGCAGGAAATCCTCAAACAGAATCGAAAATTAAATCACCAGATTTCTCGGGATAGTAGTTGATAATTTGTGTGATTACATTTCCAAAATAAGTTGTGCGACTGAAGGTGTGCGATCGTGTCTTGATTGGACTGTTCAAGAATCAGGCCCAAATTGCTTCACTTGTGTGATTCAAGGACACTTATGCGATCGTAAAATAATTGGGCTTTTAAGGATTCAGGCCCAATCTTATCTCTTGTGCGATCCAGAACAAGGTGTGCGATTGGGAGTATCTTGTGCGATCACATGTTCATTTGAAGTGTTGATATTGGAGCTGTGCGATTGACATCTTGTGCAATCAACTATTCATTTGAACTGTTGATATTGGAGCTGTGCGATTGACAACTTGTGCGATTGAAAAAAGTTTCATTTGAAGGGTCAACTTGTGCGATCGAAAGTGTCAAGTTGTGCGATTGGACTATGGAACTGTGCGATTGTGATTGGACTTGTTCAAGTGGGCTGAACTGTATTGGACCTTTGGACTGTTACACGGACCATATTTTGTATTGGACCATTTGACTATTTCTTGACCCTTTTGAATTGTTTTTAAACTATATTGTAACCATAAGGGATATTGATATTTTGTTTCATATTTAAAATTACCTGTTACTTATACGTTTAATTGTCTTTTCAGAAATAGATCAAATTAATCAATTGGGATTGACTGAAAAAGCTGCTATTAACTACGATCTAGATAATATAATTGGAACTAACAACAGGATTCCTAGGCTCATTTCTGGGGGATCCTTTTCAGAATGGAAATTCAGATTCATTCAATACATGAGAATCAAAGATCCAAAGGCCTGGAGGTCTATCTGCAACGGACCAACTGTGATCACCTATGTTGTGAACGAAGCTGAGGGAACAACTGCTCCTATGCCTGAGTCTCAATTTACTGAAGAGGATCGTGAAAAGCTTGACATTGGTGTCAAGGCTCTTGCTATGCTACACTCTACACTAGCACCAGAAATTGACATTGGAGTTCGAGATTGCAAAAATGTAAAGGAAATGTGGGAAGCTCTCCTAGCCAAGTATGAAGGAAACGAAGAGATGAAGGAAAGCAGATGTGAGATGCTCACTCAGAAGTTTAACTTGTTCAATCACTTCCCAGGAGAAACTTTGGAAAACCAAATTCAAAGATTTGTTGCTTTGGTTAGTGATATGAAGACCCATGATATCAGGATGGAAAATTCTGTTATCAACAAGAAACTGCTCAATGCTCTTCCAAGAAACTGGGATACAAATGTGACCCTTATCAAAAGAACCAGGGACTTGGCCAGAATGACTCTTTCTGAGCTGATATCATTGCTGAAGTCCTATGAGATGGATGATAAACAAAGGCTCTACAATCATACTGCAAGCAACAACAATGCAGGTGTGTTGACCAACACTGCTTTGGTATCTTAGCAAGGAATGAGCTCGCTTCAAACACCTTCTACTGTTCTTTTTCCCGCTAATCTTGGAACTTATGTTAATCAATCTAGTTATTTTCCTGCTCTTGCTCAACAAGTGAACCCAACTCAATCTGCTCCACAGCTTGCTAATCAATCTGCTCCTACACCCACTCAACTCCTTTCGAACATTACCACTGCTTTCGCTGCAACAAACTCTTATGTAGCTACTTCGAAGGAATTTGAGCAAGCTATGGCTTTCATGACAGGAGTCATGAACTGTTATCACGCATTTATTGCTGGAAAGGTAGCAAATAATATCGATTCTACTGAACTGCTAGAAATCCATCCTGATGATGTTGAAGAAATGGATATCACTTGACAGATGGCCATGGCAGTGTTTCGAGCCAAAAACTTCGTGAAGAAAATTGGTAGAAACAAATGGGAAGCAACTGATCATGAGCTTGGTTGGAACAAGTCTAAGCTCAGATGTTATAACTGCCATGAGCCTAGGCACTATGCTCGAGAGTGCAAGCAACCAAGAAGGGATAGTGTAACAACTCTCACTAAAACTATTATTTATTATTTTATTTTGTTCATTAGGAAACCCTAATAGAGACCCCCAAGTAATCCTGCATAAACCCTAAAATTTTCAGAACAATCGGAATCAGGATCAGGGCCCCTAAAACTTAGGGGGGGGGGGTAAACCCTAGTTAGTATTATCCAAACAGTTTTTTATATAAATCGAATTTAAGCGAACGGTCAACTCAGCTAAGCTAGTAACAGACATGGCTACCCTATGCTAAAAGTGACCTCTCGCGCCACGCGGGAGCTCTCGTGACACGTGAGCGTGCCGTTTTTTCCAGTATAAATAGAGGAGTTTGGCAATTGAGCTTCTGCGTTGGTTCGACGTTAAAACTCGTTTTCTAAGTTGAGTTATCTTCTGTTTACTACAAAAACACACACAAACACGAAACGCTGCCTCGATAACAGGGTAATAACTCGATCGCTACTACGATTCAATGTCCGATCGATAGAAACCAATCCATAGGATGTTTAAGTGCTGCTCAAACTTGGGTTATACTTTGTCATTCGTCGTGAATTCGATGGATGATTAAGTATCGCACTTTGTCATTCGTTGTGAAGGTTTCGATCTCGTGAGTTGTCGTAAAAAGTTGGATTAAAGTTACTAACCTAGTTTTCGTGTGCATTGTTAATTGAATTAGGTTACCAGGATAATCAGTAAGCCAAAACTTTGCCCGTTAAACTTGCAATGTGAGTCATTCTCTTTTTATCGACAATGTTTTACAATACTCCAATTATTTTTCAAAAGTTATAATTACAGGGATTAAGTCGTGGTTATCTTAAATCACTGGCTAGTGGGGTATTGTGCACATTACTAATTTCTCACGGATAGGCTAATAAATCCTAACAGTGATAAACGTCACTACTTGGGGAAAGACCCAATAGTGGTATGACCATCGTCACCAGGTGACACGGTGCCAGATAAAAATAAGATAAAAGCCATTGTAATCGCTCTTATGCTGTAATTTATAACTATTTGTCGTTTTGTGCAAAATAAATGATTCACCAGTATTTCCCCGCTGACAAAATATTTTTAAAACATGTTTCAGGCGACCTGCTATGATTCAAGGAAAACGTGCTACGGAGCACTAACAAGCTTGAAGAGGTGGCTCAATAAAAATGAATAAACATGTTTTATAAATCAGGGAATTTTCTAGTAAAATTCCTCTATTGTAAACTACAGGGTTGATCCCGAATTATGAAATAAAATAATCGGGCATTTCAAGTTTTTTTTAAAAGATCCTGCTAAAATCTTCCGCTGTCGCATCAAATAGTAAATACCACGGGTTCCTGTCCCGCGGCTCCTGGACCGGGTAAAACAGGGGCTGGGGCCGTGACAGGAAAAGGTGGTATCAGAGCCACTGATTTAAGCCAATTAAGTATTTAGAGAATACTTAATTTTACTAATTGCCATTTTGTGGTTACGTGTTTTATTATTTGAATATTCGGACATCTATCATAAATTAGATACTTCACCGAAAGAAAAAGGAACTTCATCCTCAAAATACCCAACAGATACTGAGGAAGGAATATTTGTCTGTAAGGCACAATTCGAGAAACCACTTTCTCCTAAGAAAAAAAGTCGGATTATTAGAAAAAGTCAAGAGAAAATAAAGAAGTCACAACCAAAAGAAGTGATGATTCCTAAGGAAACTCAAGAAATAGGCTATAACCCACCATGGGAAGATGAGTTAGATGAAAAATGGGCAGATCTCTATATGTTAGCTACTATAGCAGTAAATGCTAACGTTTAAATACCCTGACCCAGTCCTAGCACCCATATCACCTACAAGTCAGAAACTTTACCCATTAAATAAACAACTTAGTAAGATAAAATAAAATAAAATAAATTAGGATTGCGCAACTTTAGTATATTGTGAATTTCATTTGCAATTTGTATTAGAAAGTCGCAGTATGTGCAATAATATTTGAATAATTCTATTAAATGTTCGCCTGTGAAATTTTTATTATAAAATTTTTAACTTAGCATTTTGTGTGCATTTTTGCATATATGCTAAACAACATGAATGAGTTATCTGAAGCCCTTCAGAATCTCAATCTCTATCCCGTGAAAGTGGAAGTTTCCAAAGACTTTACTGGTTACTTACCCGATGTAGAGGAACCTATGGAATTTCGAGCTCCACCACCGGAGAAACCAAGGCCTAAGAAAAAGAGAAGATTTGTAGGCTAGAGGCGTGTACGCAGGAGAAAACCAGCAACTAGGAAAGTTCCCAAAATAGAAAATCCCATTGATAAAGGAAAAGGGATCGAGATTGAGGGAAATGCTAGGCAAGTAGAAATGGAAATTGGGGAAAGTTCTAGGCAAGTCGAGGAATTGCCTTTGCAGGAAGAATTAGATCGCATACTTGCAAACTGCGATATCCTTAGACCTATCAATGAAAATCTCTTCCCTTATCCTGCTGAAACCCAACTTCTAATAAACTTAGAACCGGCTATTCCAGCTCCTCTGATCCATACCTAACCTCTAGGAGAAATAGACGAATGGTGGACCAATGATTGGCAGTTTCAAAACCTCTTCAATAACCCTTATACTTTTTTTCCTCAGTTCGACCCAGAACCTATACCAAACCCAACAATGAGCAATGAAAACTTAGCTGAACTCCGCCATTTTGGTGAGGAACTAATGAATGCAGGGAATAGATTTCGGGAGGTAGGAGAACAGATCTTCTGGAAATACGACAAGAGGGAACGTCGCTTCTAAGGTGCCCAGGGATAGGATAGTTGTGAAGCTGTGATTGTATAATAGTAATAGTAATAATAAAATAAATATGTAAATAACCTACAAATAAAACTTTTGTAAGATAACGGTGTGTACTGATGCATATTATAATATATAAAAATGGAAGTCGAGAGATCGACAATTTTGGCTATACGTGTGTTGTGATTATGTGTGATTGTTATGTTATATTTGGTTGGTGATTAATTTCTGCTAATTACTTATATATATATATATTAAATTACCAGATGGAACACGCTAATAATGAACCAGTTAACGAAGTTAACCAGTCTGAGCAGAATAATGAGGATCACTTCCTCAATAGGCAAGATATAGAGAATATTGTTGCTCAAGGAATAGCCCCAATTCTCAAAAGAATGAAAGCTGCAACGCCTGGTTGCACCTACAAGGAATTTCTTGCCTGTAAACCAGCTGAATTTGCAGGCAATGAAGGGGCGACTACGGCACTGCGTTGGTTGGAGAAAACCGAAGCAGTAATTATGATAAGTAAATGTGACGAGGAAGACAAGGTCATGTATGCGTCGCATCTTTTTAAAGAAGGGGCGCTAGAATGGTGGAACACAGTACTTCAAGCCAAAGGAAGAAATGTGGCCTATGCCATGTGTTGGGAAGAATTTAAACAGCTAATGGAGAGAAAATTTTGTCCTGAGTACGAAAAGGAACAAATGGCAAATAAATTCCTGAACCATCGGATGATGGGTGTAGACTGTCGAGGGTATACTTCAACATTCTTTGAGTATGCTAGAGTAGTACCAACCCTGGCTTCGCCAGAACCGGTGCTTATTTCCTGCTATATTTGGGGACTGATTGGCGAAATCCGTAATATCGTTAAAGCGGCGAGACCTCGCACTATTGACGATGCTGTAGAATTAGCTAACACCCTAACTGACGAGCTGGTACGCACAAGAGAAGAAAACCGGAAAAAGGTAGTGGCCCAAAAGATTACCCAGGGATTTCGTGTGGGTAATAGTAGCAACTTCAAGAAAAAGGGGAACGGGCGACCTTCCACTGTTCCATTTTGCAATACCTGCAAAAGAAAGCATTTTGGTAGATGCAAAGGGTATGGTAATTTCTGCAAAATTCCAGGGCATCAAGAGGAAGACTGCAGGAAGAAGAAATCCACAATCTGCTACAATTGTGGAGAAGCTGGACATTTTAGGCCAGACTGCCCAAAATTGGTCAAACCAGCCGATAACAAAGCCAAACCTGCAGAAGGAACTACCAAGAAAAATGTAAGAGCCTTCCAATTGACCACGCAGGAAGCTGACTTGATTCCTGATGTAATAGCTGGTACGTTACTAGTTCACGACGTTTATGCAAAAGTATTATTTGACTCTGGTGCAAACCAAAGTTTTATAAATACTTCATTCTGCCAAGCTCTTAATTTACCCTTAACCAACCTTAGGCAGATTTTTACAGTCGAAACGGCAAATGGGAATTCTGTTAAAATAGATAAGGTTTTGTGAGAAGGAAATATAGAACTTTCTGGTCATAAATTTTCTGCAAACCCGTTACCTATGACTTTAGCAGGATTTGATGTGGTGTTAGGAATGGATTGGTTAGTAGCCAACCATGCTCGAATCCTATGTGATAAGAACTCCATAGAAATTTGTGCACCCACTAAAGAAGTAATCATGGTTACAGGAGATAAGCCGCGAAAACCCATGAAGTTCATTTCAGTAATGAAAGTTGCTAGTTATGAACGAAAGCAAGGAATAGTGTATATGATTTCGGTAATCATTAGCACTAAGGGTAAGGAACTTAAGGACATTCCTGTAGTATCAGAATACCCAGATGTATTTCCAGAAGAGTTACCAGGATTACCACCAGATAGGGAGGTAGAATTTAGAATTCATTTAATTCCTGGAACTACACCTGTAGCTAAAGCACCTTATCATTTAGCACCCACTGAAATGTTAGAACTGAAAAAGCAATTAGATGAATTGCTCAGTAAAGGATTCATACAACCTAGTTCATCCCCTTGGGGAGCACCATTGTTGTTCGTAAAGAAAACGGATGGATTGATGCGAATGTGTATCGATTATAGGGAACTGAATAAGGTTACAATTAAGAATCGATACCCATTACCTAGGATTGATGATCTTTTTTATCAACTTCAGGGGGCTAGATACTTTTCTAAGATCGACTTACGCTCCGGATACCATCAATTGAAGGTACAAGAAGAAGACATACCTAAAACTGCTTTTAGAACTAGGTATGGCCATTACGAGTTTACAGTCATGCCCTTCGGACTAACGAATGCACCTGCGGCAATCATGGACATGATGAATAGAATCTGTAAATCGTATTTGGATAAATTTGTAATTGTCTTCATCGACGATATACTTATTTATTCCAAAAGTCAGGAGGAACATTGTCAGCACTTGCATGCACTTTTAACCTTGTTAAGAAGGGAGAAGCTTTAAACCAAATTCTCAAAATGTGAATTTTGGCTACAGGAGGTGCAATTTTTAGGACACGTGGTGAATCATGAAGGTATTCATGTAGATCCCTCCAAAATAGAAGCAATCACCAAATGGAAAGTCCCGCAATCAGCTATGGAAATTAGAAGCTTTCTAGGGTTAGCAGGATATTATAGACGATTCATTAAGGATTTTTCTAAATTAGCGGTACCATTAACTAAGCTAACCTGTAAAGCAGCTAAGTTTTAATGGGGACCTAGGCAAGAAGAGGCCTTTAGGATTTTAAAGCAAAAGTTAACAAACGCCCCAATTCTAGCCTTACCAGAAGGAACAGAAGATTTTGAAGTTTACTGCGATGCTTCTAAGCTAGGATTAGGATGTGTGCTAATGCAACGCAAGAAAGTAATTGCGTAAGCCTCAAGGCAATTGAAAAAGCATGAAGAAAACTATACGACTCATGACTTAGAGTTAGGAGCCATAATTTTTGCCCTTAAGATTTGGAGACATTATCTGTATGGAAGTAAGTTTACTGTCTATACGGATCATAAGAGCTTAAGGTACATATTTGGGCAAAAAGAATTAAACATGAGGCAAAGGAGATGGATGGAGACTCTAAGTGATTACGACTGTGATATTCAATATCACGAAGGAAAAACCAATGTAGTTGCAGATGCCTTAAGTCGTAAGTATCATGAAAAGCAAAAGGGAGTACGTGCCCTTAGATTAAATCTACAATTAGATTTAATGGAACAACTGAAGAATGTTCAAGAAACAGCAATCGAAGATGATGTTGAAGGAATGAAGGGGCGAGTAAAAGAATTAGAACAAGGAAGTGATGGAATTTGGAGATTCCACAAGAAAAGGATATGGGTACCTAAATAGGGAGAATTAAGAAATAAGATTTTAGAGGAAGCCCATAAATCTAGGTATACTGTGCATCCCGGTAACAATAAGATGTACCAAGATTTAAGGAATAATTTCTGGTGGATAGGAATGAAAAAGGACATCGCTAAATATGTTTCTAAATGTCTTACTTGCTCACAAGTTAAAGCAGAACACCAGAAACCCTCAGGTCTACTACAACAATTAGAAATGCCTGTATGGAAATGGGAACTTGTAACTATGGATTTTGTTACTAAGTTACCCAAAACCATAAAAGGTAATGATGCGATTTGGGTAATTGTGGGTCGATTAACCAAATTAGCTCATTTTCTACCCATGAAAGAAACCTTTAGCATGGAAAGGTTAGCTAAGTTGTATGTAGATGAAGTAGTATCCTTACATGGAGTCCCACTCTCCATTGTATCAGATAGGGATAGTCGTTTCACTTCCCATTTCTGGACTAGTTTTCAGGAAGCAATGGGAACCCGACTAAATTTAAGTACTGCATATCATCCACAAACAGACGGACAAAGTGAAAGGGCGATACAAACCCTGGAAGACATGCTCCGGGCTTGTGTGATAGATTTTGGTGGAAACTGGGATGACCACCTACCTTTAATTGAATTCTCCTATAATAATAGTTATCATACGAGCATTGAAGCTGCCCCATTTGAAGCACTGTATGGACGAAAATGCAGAACTCCAGTTTGCTGGGCAGAAATAGGAGAAAGTCAGTTATCAAGTCCTGAAATTGTACAAGAAACTACCGACAAGATCACTCAAAACAAGGAAACACTAAAGACGGCTCAAGATCGCCAGAAGAGTTATGCAGACAATCGACGCAAGCCACTGGAATTTCAAGTTGGAGATAAAGTACTTTTGAAAGTTTCTCCTTGGAAAGGAGTAGTACGGTTAGGAAAGAAGGGAAAGCTAAGTCCAAGGTACGTAGGACCATTCCCAATAATCCAGCGAATAGGACCAGTCGCTTATCGTTTACAACTACCAGAAGAACTAGCTGGAGTACATGACATATTTCATGTATCCAATCTTAAGAAATGTCTATCTGACGAATCCCTGGTAGTACCTCTTCAAGATGTAGAGGTAAATGAAAATATAAAATTTGTTGAGAAGCCATTGCAGATAGAAGACAGAAAGGTCAAGTTTCTCAAGCATAAACGACTAGTGCTGGTCAAAGTCAAATGGGATTCAAAGAGAGGACCTGAATACACTTGGGAGCTGGAATCGGAGATGAAGCGAAAATATCCCTACTTGTTCCAGTAAATCTCGAGGACGAGATTTTTATTAAGGTGGGGAGGATGTAACAACTCTCACTAAAACTATTATTTATTAATTTATTTTGTTCAATAGGAAACCCTAATAGAGACCCCCAAGTAATCCTGCATAAACCCTAAAATTTTCAGAACAATCGGAATCAGGATCAGGGCCCCTAAAACTCAGGGGGGTAAACCCTAGTTAGTATTATCCAAACAGTTTTTGATAGAAATCGAATTTGAGAGAACAGTCAACTCAGCTAAGCTAGTAACAGACGTGACTACCCTATGCTAAAAGTGACCTCTCGCGCCACGCGGGAGCTCTCGTGACACGCGTGCGCGCCGTTTTTCCAGTATAAATAGAGGAGTTTGGCACTTGAGTTTCTGCGTTGGTTCGATGTTAAAACTCGTTTTCTAAGTTGAGTTATCTTCTGTTTACTACAAAAACACACACAAACACGAAACGATGCCTCGACAACAGGGTAATAACTCGATCGCTACTACGATTCAATGTCCGATCGATAGAAACCAATCCAATGGATGTTTAAGTACTGCTCAAACTTGGGTTATACTTTGTCATTCGTCGTGAATTCGATGGATGTTTAAGTATCGCACTTTGTCATTCGTTGTGAAGGTTTCGATCTCGTGAGTTGTCGTAAAAAGTTGGATTAAAGTTACTAACCTAGTTTTCGTGTGCATTGTTAATTGAATTAGGTTACCAGGATAATCAGTAAGCTAAAACTTTGCCCGTTAAACTTGCAATGTGAGTCATTCTCTTTTTATCAACAATGTTTTACAATACTCCAATTATTTTTCAAAAGTTATAATTACAGGGATTAAGTCGTGGTTATCTTAAATCACTGGCTAGTGGGGTATAGTGCACATTACTAATTTCTCACGGTTAGGCTAATAAATCCTAACAGTGATAAATGTCACTACTTGGGGAAAGACCCAATAGTGGTATGACCATCGTCACCAGGTGACACGGTGCCAGATAAAAATAAGATAAAAGCCATTGTAATCGTTCTTATGCTGTAATTTATAACTATGTGTCGTTTTGTGCAAAATGAATGATTCACCAGTATTTCCCCGCTGACAAAATATTTTTAAAACATGTTTCAGGCGACCTGCTATGATTCAAGGAAAACGTGTACGGAGCACTAACAAGCTTGAAGAGGCGGCTCAATAAAAATGAATAAACATGTTTTATAAATCAGGGAATTTCCTAGTAAAATTCCTCTATTGTAAACTACAGGGTTGATCCGGAATTATAAAATAAAATAATCGGGCATTTCAAGTTTTTTTTAAAAGATCCTGCTAAAATCTTCCGCTGTCGCATCAAATAGTAAATACCACGGGTTCCTGTCCCGCGGCTCCTGGACCGGGTAAAACCGGGGCTAGGGCCGTGACAGATAGAGCTGATCCAAATGTTACTGTTACTGTTAGTTCAACGGCACAACCAGCTCCAAATGTTGTGTCAACCTCAAACATCATTGTTTCTCGTCCCGCTCAAGTTTCATCCTCAAACACTGCTGCCAGAAATCAAACAATCCCTTCAGAATCAGTTGCAAATCCTGGAAGTGCACTGATGGTTCAGGAAGGAGGGGGTTTGATTGGATACAACAGATGAATGATTTGCAGCTCACTGCAGACACTTTATATCAGTCAAATCAAGCTCTCGTGGAAGAAGTGAAAGAAGATGTTGAATCAACAACTGACGACATTGAGGAAACAATCTTTCACGCCCTCATGGCTCAAATGAACGACTACACTCCTTCTGAGTCTGAGGAGTGTGTAGATGACGTTTGTTGTACTTCAAAGTGTAGGTATAAGGTAAAAGGGTTTAAAGAACTGGCCGATTCGCTTGTTATGCAACTTCAATATACCAGATTCAGTAGTTATGAAGTCAAAAAGAAACTGGATGGGTATAAGGATATGGTGGAGGCGCAAAAGCGCGATATTCGAAAGTTGCATAGCGATCTAAGCGAAGCGAACTGTCGATATCTCCACTTCAAAGAGTTATCTGAAAAATTAATTGTTGAATTAAATGACTTAAAATCAACTTTTGAAAATACAGAATTTAATTTTAAAAAGTTTGATGTTTCAAGTGAAAAAGTCGAAAAGATAATAAATCAACAGTTAAAGTATAGCAAAAAGGAAGTGAGGAATAAAGGATTGGGTTTTGTATGCATACTTCCACCATACAATCACAACTACTCCTCAATTCCAATGACTGAAGAGCAGATAGACAAGTTACCCAAGATGGAATACGGGAAACCAGAGGATAAGAAACCTGAACCTATCAAGTCTCAAAGAATAAAAATCACTAAAATCATTCTAGAAAAGCAGGCTTATCAACAAACGTTTGTTAAATCAGAAAATGTTTTAAATCACACAGAAACCTTAAATTTTGAGAAAAATGTAAGTGTTGATAAACATTTTCAAGTGTTGGAAAAAGGAGAATCTTGTGTGTCACAACTGTCATCTGAAAATAAATCATTAACACAAGAGCCTGAGGTAAGAGAGTCTAGAGTGAATGCAGACAATATTGAGTTAGCCATGATAAAAGGTTTGACTGAGTTTATGAAAGAATTCAAAAATGGAAAACAGAGTGAATCTACTTCTCCATGTGATACAACTTGTGATACTTCTGAGATAGCCACTCCTGAGAAATCAGAAATGGTTAAATCATTGGATGTCAACAATGCATCACCTAAAGAAGTAGAGACTCCTCATATTGAGATAGAGTCTGATGAATGTTTTGAATCATCAGTTTCATCTGATTCAACATGTGACTTCTCTGAAAAAACTAACTATGACAACTCAGAATCAGTTGATTCAGTAGAGTCAACAAATGAATCATCTGAAACAGGTGAATCAGATTCGATCAAAGAAGAATCAGAAGCAACATCAGGAGCTTTTGTTGAGTTAAATGGTGATGAAACCATAGAAGCTCCTGCTGAATGTTTAAACGAAAATAATTCTGATCCTTCTGAATTAATGGTGTCACTAGAAGCTGAAAACGATACTGCTGCATCAAGTGACACCGTTAGTGAGAATATGAACGATACTAACCCTGTTGCTTCAAATGCAGACCAAGTAATTATTGAAGATTGGGTAGATGAAGATGATGCGGATGACGTTGCTTTACTTGATTTGAAAAATAAAATTCAGAAAAACAATTCTTTAATTTCTGAAAAGTCAAACAATATTTCAATTTCTTCTGATGCTTTGGATAGTGTGGGCTCTGTTTTAAAGAGCAATGAATGTTCTGACATTTATTTTGGTTCTATTTGTGTGGATTTGAATTCAGTTGTTTTACCTAATAAAGCTTATAAGTCTAAAAATCTATTTGTAAAACAAACTAAAAGAGGAAGGGAAACAAAATATGTTCCACCAAAATCAAGATCAAACAAGCCAATTAAATGTCATTCTGTTTCTAAAGATAAAGTTAAACATATCTCGTTTGCATCTCAGGAACCACACAAGTCCTCAAGTTCTGAAAAGACTTATGGATGTCATGCAAAACCACATATGAAACGACAAATATGTTTACACGTGTGGAGTTGTTGGACACATTGCAAGAAATTGTTAGCATCGTCCTGATAAACTCAAAAAGGGAGAGCATCAGAAGGCTCCAAAAGGGAATGTCAAGCCTTCAAAACAGGAGAAGACTCAAAAATCTAAACCTGTTAAGAAGCTGAATTCCAAGGTGAACTGATGAAGACTGGAACAAAGCTAAACAAATGAAAATGAAAACAAAACGTTACACTCCAAACTCCACATCTGTTTCGCCAAAGGCATCCAAGAAATTGGAAAGTCCTAGGCAAGTTTGGAAACCTAAGAATTATGTTCCAAATAACTCTCCTAAATCATCGTGCATCAATGACAAACCTATCTACTCTAAAGAAAAGCTGATTTGGATGCAAGTCACATATTTTCATGAACAAGGTGTACCCACTACAACTATGGCTTGGGTACCAAAATCTAATTAATCCCGCGTACTGTGCAGGAAAGGCTATGGAGGTCTGTCATTCAACTCTGGGCCATTGACAGTGGCTGTTCCATGCATATGACTGGTGACTTATCCCAACTTTCTGATCTTGAAGAATTTAATGGAGGATATGTTGCTTTTGCGGGTGGAGAGAAAGGAAAAATCATGCAACGAGGCACAGTTAAGAATGGTGATCTCTGTTTCATAGACGTCAACTACGTTCCTGAGTTGAAGCATAGCCTGCTGAGTGTTGCTCAAATATGCGACAACGGTTACTCAACTCACTTCACTGATAAACATTGTCTTATTCTGAAACCAGGAATGGTCATTCTTGATGAATGGATATTGTTAAAGTCTAAACGAAAGGGCAACGCCTACGTCATTGACATGAATAAACCACCCACTGAAAGCGTTGCCTGTTTGTTTACTAAAATCTCTTAGCACAATGCTATGCTGTGGCATCGTCGTTTAGGACATTCAAATGTGAAAAATCTAAACCGTCTTGCAAAACTGGGGTTAGTAAGGGGTCTACTAGTAAAAGATTTCATAACCTTTGAAAAATGTGTTTCTTGTGCTAAGGGTAAACAACATCGAAGACCTCATTTTCCCAAAACTGTCAACACTATTAACAGTGTAATGCAGCTTCTTCACATGGATCTTTTTGGTCCAGAGAATGTGCTCAGTCTGTCTGGAAAGTCTTACTGTCTAGTAATTACTGATGACTACTCATGTTTTACTTGGGTTTTCTTCTTAGTTAACAAAAGTGAGACTGCAGAATTGATCAAAAGAATCATAATCTTTATGGAAAATCAGACTTACAAGAAAGTGAAGGGTATTCGAAGCGACAATGGAACCGAATTCAAGAATGCTTAATTGAATTTCTTCTGTGCTGAGAAAGGAATTGCTCGACAATACAGTGCTCCTAGAACTCCTCAGCAAAATGGAGTTGCCGAAAGAAGGAATAGAACCCTAATCGAGGCAGCTCGCACGATGCTTTGTGATTCTAAGCTCCCAGTCCTCTTTTGGGAAGAGGCTATTAACATTGCGTGCTATGTTCAGAACAAAGTTATTATTAACAAAGCACGCATGAAGATGCCTCATGAAGTAATGTTTGGCGAAAAACCATCTGTTGGGCACTTTAGAGCTTTTGGTTGTCCATGCACTCTTTTGCACTTGGAATCCATACCAAAGTTTGATGCTAGGGGAGATGAATGCTATTTCATCGGATATGCTGGAAAGGCTGCTCATGAAAACAAGAGTGCATATAGAGTGTACAGCAAGAAGACTAGACAGATCATTGAGTCTTACGATGTACAGTGGCTCGAAGAAAATCAGACGGATGCTGGAACCGGGCCATTTACTCTTTATAACTATGCATATCTCTTTAAATCTTTTGATATTCTTGATGATCCTCCTGTTGCTCATGCTGGTACTTCTGCTACGTCTAATGTTGTTTCTAGACCCTCAATTGTCCCACATAATGCTGAAGAAGAGGGGGATGTTGTTACACCCCGACCACGTAAAACAACAAAACGTGGCGGAAACGTCGGAGAGTGTTGTAACAGAATCATTGTTTCACAACCATGGATTAAATAGTTTTGTTTTATTGAATTAAATGTATTACATTACATTGGAATTAGAAACAAAACATGAACAAATAGACTTCCATTGTTATTAAGTCACTAAGGCCTCGTCCATTCCAATGTGAGCGTACACAAATATCATCATCAAACATCATCAACTATGGTACCTGAAACACATGTGAAAATACGTCAGCATAAAAATGCCGGCGAGTACATAGGTTTTATATGAGTGTCAAATTCATGGCTCGTTTTACATGTTGCAATACTTATTTAAAAACCTTGTTTTGAAAAGTATAGTATTGCGACATAATTAACCAACTCAAATCAAGTTGGATATCATTTATAAAATCTCATAGCCATGATTCTTAACTCCAAAACATTTGTTTTATGAAATCAAATTGGTAAAACATCTCGTAGAAACTCGTTAATAAAACTCGTATGGTTTATATTATTCGGAAAACATCATTGTGTGACATCGTTTCAAAATCGTTTACCCAAGTGATCTAGATAACGCAACGATATATAATGTGTTAAAAACACTTATATATAGGAAGTACCAGCGGCGTATCCACCATGCTTTTAACACATTACACCCACCCCGTTACCTAATCACTGCCCTAACCCAACGGTTCAGACAGTTACAAATGATTCACATATATCAAATGGTTACAAATGGTGTACATCAATCAAATTGTGACAAATGGTTCACATATATCAAACGATTTACCAATGGTTCACATACATCAAATGGTTACAAATGGTTCGAACAGTTCAAAATGTAAAACAATGGGCTAGCATGTTAAGTGAACATATATAGCAAAACATAATGAAATCATGTACTAATAGTGTACTAATGAACATAGCAAGTATATGATATGAAAACATGGAAAGCATGAAAGTAACAAGTAGGCACATGTGTTTCACCCCAAAACATTTGAAAAACAGTAAAAGAGGGGACTATGTACTCACTTGAGGATGCTTAGAAGTCTTGAATAACTACCAAGCAATGCTAGAGGGATCACGGAAATCAAACGGCACCTAATATAGGTAACTAAGTTAATAAACAGACCTAAATCGGAAGATCGGATAGTATGAGGTTTCGTAAAGCAAATAAGTATTGGAACTCATATGATATGGTCTAACAAAGCCTGCATACTAAAATGAAACCAAACCTAAGTGCTTACGACCCATTACGACCAGTTTAGGTAGCTTATGCCACTTTAACGCGTCGTTCGCGTAAAATGCGTTCTGAACGCCTAACTAGTCCTATGACAAGTATTATATGCCTAAACATGTTCAATTATGTTGCATAATCAGTTAAGTGACAAAATTTTGGGTTACATATGCTTAAATATCAATTATGCATAAAAAGGGCATTTTGGTCATTTTCCTAAGGCATATAAACTACCTATCATATAACTATTTAAACGAAGGGACCATAAGGTATAACCTTGGAAGGTCATTCCCTATACAACTATGGTCATAAAACATATTTGGTCGGATCCTAATGATCGACCAAACGGGTCTAGTTCGAAAGTCTAAGCGGTTGTTTAGACCGCTTGACTTACGACTCTACATAAGCACTAAACTAAAAATGACGAGCTAAACATGCTAAAACATGTTTAGTTAAGTTAGAAAACAGGTTTTGGTATCAAAACAAACGGTTTTGATACCCAAGAGTAGTTTGGTTACAAAATACGCATAAATACGCATTTTGGCTGAAACTACGACTCGTCACTACACCTAGTCAACGTGGTAATCAGGACTATAACCATCGTGATTACGCTCACGTTGCAAAGTTTAAATGAAATTTGTGTTGACCAGAAACTGGTCAAAGCTGAAAGTCAAACTCTGTTTGACTTTCATGCTTAAAACACATAAAAGAACGAAAGAATGCTTACAAAGGCTCCAAGCTAGGAAGATCTTGATCCAAATCACTCAGGTATGAAGCAAAGGCTCCAACTTAGAGTGTAATTCAGATCAAGTGTGCAGAAATCAAATGGAGGGCATGGGTATTTATAGAATTCGGTAAACCGTTAGGATTGTTTCTCGAAGTTTGAGCTTTAATCTTGGCCCTCCACTTGGGCACATGGTATTTCTAAACAATGGGCACCTTAAAAACCATCAAATATAGCCCAAGGTATGCCAAAACAATGTTCAAAACCATCAAAAACCAGCTGGATAGCCAGATTCAATGTTTTTTATCTAGGCAGCGCTTGCCGGCCACGTAAGAATAAGCATGGGCTTACGCCCCAGGCCTAAGAACTTTGACAGATTTACACTTTTAGCCCCTGCATGCCTAAAACTTGGTTTTTGATGCATTTTTTGACACGTTTAAGCCCCGTTAACCCCATTTCAAAGCTCTAAAATGAAGTTAAAGTATAGGGAACTTAAAATGTGCTCAAAAATATCTCGGATGTCGGTTCGTTTGGTCGTACGACTGCGTTGTTCGGTTAATTATGACGAAACACGAACGGACGCGAAAAACGATCCAAATTACGCGATGAATGGAATTTTATCATGCCAAACACTAAAATAAAATATTTTAATTCTTACATAAATATTTGGATGTCCGGATATATTCAGAACGTAAGATATGCGCGAAAATGCAAACTTGTGCACTTTTTGATGCTTTTAGTCCCTATTGATCAAGAAAGTTTATTTTTGCACACCAAACACCTCAAAGCCTATTTCTAAGCTATGTAAAGGATATTTAGGGCATATTTAACTTATGATCAAGTTCCGGAATGTTCGTTACAGTCAATGTTGTAGAAGGCGCTAGGCGCTAGTCGGGCGGTGAGGTATAGCCTAGGGATTAATCGGGATTAATCGGAATGGGATTTTTATATGTATTTTTTCAAAATTATATATATATATACCCAATAATATAAAAATAATACTTCAAAATTCACATAAATACTTCAAGTTTCAGATAGTATGGTTCGATTTTGACCAATTTTGACCGCCTAGGACCTATTTTGATCGATTTTGACCGACTAATATTGTCCGATTAATCCGATTTTTGACCGCCTAGGACCGATTTTGACCATGACCGATTAATTGACCGCCTAGCTCAAAATTAGGCAGTAGATGACCGCCTAGCGCCTAGGCGCCGATTAATCGGCCGCCTAGGAGGATTTCTGCAACCATGGTTACAGTAAGAATCGGCATACTTTCGCATTTTGTCAAAATTAGTCCCTGTAAACGAATAAACTTGATTTCGCCACACCAAACCATCCAAAACTTATTTCCAAGTTATGTAAAGGTTATTTAAGGTATGTTAAGACTATTTCACTATTCTGGAGTGTTCGTTGCATTAAACTGGTTATATTTACGCATCAGTGCGCGTATAACCTTCTAGAAAGCGATTTAAAGCTTGAAATCGAACATGAATTGATATGTGCAAACGATACACATATTTTTACAAATCCCAAGTATGGAACACAATATTTCATAAATTTGGTATTTGTTTGATGGTTGGAGAGGCACAGGTGTCACAGTATCCTCTACTTTAGGAAATTTCGTCCCGAAATTTATTCGTAGGAGTCTGTCTGTGACGCTGTCTTAAATAATTGTCTTGCATGGAATCTAGGGTTTTTATCTATTTGCGTAGAATAACCCATCAAAGATATGCAAGGCATAATCCTGTTATTTCTTTCAACAGACATTCTTCAGAAAACGAAAATGAACGGAATGAGTCATTTTCCTCAATGGGTATTCTTCAAAATGGAAATGAAGGAAAAGTCAAGGATATTCATTTCCCTCGGTGGGTATTCTTCAGAAACGAAAATGAACGGAATGAGACATTTTCCTCAATGGGTATTCTTCAGAAATGGAAATGAAGGAAGAATCAAGGATATTCATTTCCCTCGATGGATATTCTTCAGAAACGAAAATGAACGGAATGAGTCATTTTCCTGAATGGGTATTCTTCAGAAATGGAAATGAAAGAAGAATCAAGGATATTCATTTCCTTCGATGGATATTCTTCAGAAACGAAAATGAACGGAATGGGTCATTTTCCTCAATGGGTATTCTTCAGAAATGGAAATGAAGGAAGAATCAAGGATATTCATTTCCCTCGATGGATATTCTTCAGAAACGAAAATGAACGGAATGAGTCATTTTCCTCAATGGGTATTCTTCAGAAATGGAAATGAATTGAGTCAACTCTAGACACATGACAAAACTTGTTGTGGTTTTTGTGCACTGAATTCCATAATTATGTATGCATCCATAATTACGTAATTCCTTGCACAGTCCGCACAGTTTGTTTTGTAATGTGAAGGGGAAGAAAAATCAAACCTGTGATGAGTGTGACTAGACTACCATAGGGTCCTTTTAATTAGATCGACAAATGATCTCTTTAATTAGACCACCAAGGAGTCTTTTCAGCTATATTATCACATGATATTCCTAACCAGATTTTTGGATCAATCTGTTTAACTAGACCACTCAAGGGGTCTAATTATGGAATAGTACTTTATAATCCAAGGGTCTTAACTATTACGTAGAAGCCCATTAAGGATTTAAGGTAGTACCTTTGGATATCCTACTATGAATCCCTTATACGAAGATATGGAAGATTCTACGAGGATTTGGATAACAAAATTTTGGATCACACAAAAACATAAAAAGGGAACACATAAGCACATAATCACATAATTGTTTAACTTGACCTTTAATTTGTTATCTATGGACACAGATATTTAAAGCATACCAGGAATCCAATCCGTGGATTTCATTTGGCACTTTAATCAATTTTAAGAATCTATCTATGAAGATAGGATGATCTTCCAAAAATTCGATTTTGTTTTCAAAGAATCGTAATATTCGAATTTAAGGTACACAACAATTTTAGGATTTACGGAAATACCCTTAGGTACCCTATTAAAGATTTATAATGGTACTTTGGGTATTCATCCAGAGTTGTAACTTGCGCCTTGTACTTCGTTTTCTTGGAAGAAATGGGTACTTAGGATTTTCGTGGAAAACGCAAGAGATCATAAAAATGGAAGAATTTTGGGGGTAGTCTGTTCTTCAAGGAATACGATTCCCTGATTGTCGATATTGTAGGGGATATGTTGTTTATACATGCAACCACATAAATATATTGCAATGTAAATAAAAGATTTATTTATAAACAACGACGACAACTGTTTCATGGACCTTGACAACAAAAGAAAATAATACATAAGACGTGATTATTTCTAAACGGTGTTGTCTTCTAGTCGGTCAGATGCTCATACCTGTGCTGGATTTGCATTAGCCAGCTTTGGGCAATTTCTTTGGAAATGACCCATCTCGCCACAATTGTAGTAAGAACCTGGTGGAAAACGAGCTTGAGCAGGATTGTTGTCAGCTTGATTTGGTGCAACTGCAGCTCGGCAAACTCTTGCTGTATGACCTATAAGTCCACAAATTTGGCATTTGCGGCACTTCACACTAGCATGATGATGAAGGTTACATTGGTTGCACAAGGGTGCAGTTCCGTTGTATGGCTTCCTAGCAGGGGGTTGAGCTGGTTGGTTGGGGGCAGCTTAATCATTGTGAGCAACCACGGCGAAGTTCTGGGAAGCTTTTCGCTTCTTTGACTTCTTGGAGGATTCAGTCTGTTCATCTTTGGGTTTCGATTCCTCGATTGGTTTCTTATCACCTTTTCGGAAAAGTTTACCTTTCCTGATTTGAGATTCAGTCAAAGTAGCAGATAGCTCAATGGCCTGCCTAACTGTAGTGGGGTTACTACCAGTCACAATGTCTTGTACTGGGTCAGGGAGGCCATCAATGTACTTTTCGATTGCCTTATCCAAAGGCGTAACCATATTCGGGCATAACAGACTTAACTCCTCATAACGATCCGTGTAGGCTCGATGCTCACCGCTATCTTGCTTAAGATCGTCGAATTCCCTTTCAAAGGCCCTGATCTCGTGACGAGGACAGAATTCCTTCATCATCGGAGCTCGAAGCTCTTCCCACGTTTGAGCCAGTGCCACATCGGCACCCCTATCTCTCATCACACCATTCCACCATGTCAAAGCTCGTTTCTCAAAGACACTAGATGCGAATTCTACCTTTCGCTCATTTGGGCATTGAACATGCCTGAAGGTGCTCTCTAGACTCTCGAACCATTGCAGAAGTGCAGTCGCTCCTTGAGACCCAGAAAAATTCGATGGCTTAGCCGAGTTGAACGTCTTGAAGTTGCAGGGAGCATTATTGTTGTTGAGAGCTTGGTTACATTGAGAAACGATGTTCGGGATTGCAGCAGTCATTTGCTGCGTAATGACAGCTGCCAGCTCTTCAATAGGTACCTGATTTTCGCGTCGTGGAGGCATTCTAAAAAGGGGAAACAAGAGAGAAAGCAAATGAAATGACATTAGGTAAGAATAGGATGTTACAATTACTAACCAAAAATCATGGGTGATGGTCATTTGTTTGAACCATGAAGCAAACAAACGACACACAAAGGCTGAATCAAAGTAAATAGGTCCTCATAATGTATTGCAAAGACATGCTCGCCAATTAGGGGTGTGCAAAAAACCGAATTAACCGAACCATAACCGAATTAACCGACAAAACCGAACCGAAAAAACTGAACCAAATAAAAAACCGATGGGTCGATTAATGGTTTTTTTGAAAACCGAAAGTAGTGGGTCGGTTATGGTTATCATTTTTTCCATACCCACCATAACCGAACCGATATTGTAATAATTCTTTGTAGGATTTAGAATTTTTCACCATATTTTTAATATTTGATGTTTTTGACTGAAGATTTTTAGTACTTATGGGTTTTTCATATCATTTTGTGGTTTTGGTTGAATGTTTATTTGAATTTATGAAATGTATCATATCACTTTATTTGAATATTCGACAATAATTGGTATTAATATTATAGATCATATGTATTTTTTAATACTACGTAATATACTAATATATACAAAAATGCAATAACAATTTATTCCATGTTAAAAAAAATTAAGCTTTTTTTAGCTAAGCTAAATACACGGTTAACCACCCAGAACCGACCCGCTATAACCATCAAAATCGAATAACCATAACCACCATAACCGATCGGTTATGGTTATGGTTATCCAATAACCGACATCGCGGTTATGGTTATGGTTTTTGGTCAAAACCGACCCAAACCGACCCATGCACACCCCTATCGCCAATAAGTGGACACTAACCCCAAGAGTTCCCAGGTAAGAGTGACTGGTCCGATATTGCGGATTTGTACGAACACTCTAGCCTTAGACAGAAAGCTCAGGGTACAGGCACCCACCCTTCCAGTTTGCACGTGTTCACATTATTTAGACCAAACTTTGACGATATTTTGAAAACTTAGAGGGTTCAAAACCATATAATAAATCATCCTAGAACAGATGTTTAGTTTTCAAAGCAGATTTGAATTTGGTGTTCTTATTGTGGTTGCTGCCTAAAGATAGGCAACGGTATTGTTTTATGACTAAACGCAAGTAAACTCGCGTTAGGGTCCTATGAAGGTTATAGTCTAGGTCAAAGCATTACTAATAACCTAATTCCCTATAACCATTGGCTCTGATACCAACATTTCTGTCACACCCCGACCACGTAAAACAACAAAACGTGGAGGCAACGTCGGGGAGTGTTGTAACAGAATCATTGTTTCACAACCATGGATTAAACAGTTTTGTTTTATTGAATTAAATGTATTACATTACATTGGAATTAGAAACAAAACATGAACAAATAGACTTCCATTGTTATTAAGTCACTAAGGCCTCGTCCATTCCAATGTGAGCGTACACAAATATCATCATCAAACATCATCAACTATGGTACCTGAAACACATGTGAAAATACGTCAGCATAAAAATGTCGGCGAGTACATAGGTTTTATATGAGTGTCAGATTCATGGCTCGTTTTACATGTTGCAATACTTATTTAAAAACCTTGTTTTGAAAAGTATAGTATTGCGACATAATTAACCAACTCAAATCAAGTTGGATATGATTTATAAAATCTCATAGCCATGATTCTTAACTCCAAAACATTTGTTTTATGAAATCAAATTGGTAAAACATCTCGTAGAAACTCATTAATAAAACTCGTATGGTTTATATTATTCGGAAAACATCATTGTGTGACATCATTTCAAAATCGTTTACCCAAGTGATATAGATAACGCAAGGATATATAATGTGTTAAAAACACTTATATATAGGAAGTACCAGCGGCGTATCCACCATGCTTTTAACACATTACACCCGCCCCGTTACCTAATCACTACCCTAACCCAACAGTTCAGACAGTTACAAATGGTTCACATATATCAAATGGTTACAAATGGTTTACATCAATCAAATGGTTACAAATGGTTCACATATATCAAATGATTTACCAATGGTTCACATACATCAAATGGTTACAAATGGTTCGAACAGTTCAAAATGTAAAACAATGGGCTAGCATGTTAAGTGAACATATATAGCAAAACATAATGAAATCATGTACTAATAGTGTACTAATGAACATAGCAAGTATATGATATGAAAACATGGAAAGCATGAAAGTAACAAGTAGGCACATGTGTTTCACCCCAAAACATTTGAAAAACAATAAAAGAGGGGACTATGTACTCACTTGAGGATGCTTAGAAGTCTTGAATAACTACCAAGCAATGATAGAGGGATCACGGAAATCAAACGGCACCTAATATAGGTAACTAAGTTAATAAACGGACCTAAATCGGAAGATCGGATAGTATGAGGTTTCGTAAAGCAAATGAGTATTGGAACTCATATGATATGGTCTAACAAAGCCTGCATACTAAAATGAAACCTAACCTAAGTGCTTACGACCCATTACGACCCGTTTAGGTAGCTTATGCTACTTTAACGCGTCGTTCGCGTAAAACGCGTTCGGAACGCCTAACTAGTCCTATGACAAGTATTATATGCCTAAACATGTTTAATTATGTTGCATAATCAGTTAAGTGACAAAAGTTTGGGTTACATATGCTTAAATATCAATTATGCATAAAAAGGGCATTTTGGTCATTTTCCTAAGGCATATAAACTACCTATCATATAACTATTTAAACGAAGGGACCATAAGGTATAACCTTGGAAGGTCATTCCCTATACAACTATGGTCACAAAACATGTTTGGTCGGATCCTAATGATCGACCAAACGGGTCTAGTTTGAAAGTCTAAGCGGTTGTTTAGACCGCTTGACTTACGACTCTACATAAGCACTAAACTAAAAATGACGAGCTAAACATGCTAAAACATGTTTAGTTAAGTTAGAAAACAGGTTTTGGTATCAAAACAAACGGTTTTGATACCCAAGAGTAGTTTGGATACAAAATACACATAAATACGCATTTTGGCCAAAACTACGACTCGTCACTACACCTAGTCAACTTGGTAATCAGTAGGAATAGTCACAAGGGACTATAACCATCGTGATTACGCTCATGTTGCAAAGTTCAAATGAACTTTGTGTTGACCAGAAACTGGTCAAAGCTGAAAGTCAAACTCTGTTTGACTTTGTGCTTAAAACGCATAAAAGAACGAAAGAACGCTTACAAAAGGTCCAAGCTAGGAAGATCTTGATCCAAATCACTCAGGTATGAAGCAAAGGCTCCAACTTAGAGTGTAATTCAGATCAAGTGTGCAGAAATCAAATGGAGGGCATGGGTATTTATAGAATTCGGTAAACCGTTAGGATCGTTTCTCGAAGTTTGAGCTTTAATCTTGGCTCTCCACTTGGGCACATGGTATTTCTAAACAATGGGCGCCTTAAAAACCATCAAATATAGCCCAAGGTATGCCAAAACAATGTTCAAAACCATCAAAAACCAGCTGGATAGCCAGATTCAATGTTTCTGATCTGGGCAGCTCTCGCCGGCCGCGTAACAATAAGCCTGGGCTTACGCCCCAGGCCTAAGAACTTTGACAGATTTACACTTTTAGCCCCTGCATGCCCAAAACTTGGTTTTTGATGCATTTTTTACACGTTTAAGCCCCGTTAACCCAATTTCAAAGCTCTAAAATGAAGTTAAAGTATAGGGAACTTAAAATGTGCTCAAAAATATCTCGGATGTCGGTTCGTTTGGTCGTACGGTTGCGTTGTTCGGTTAATTACGACGAAACACGAACGGACGCGAAAAACGATCCAAATTACGCGACGAATGGAATTTTATCATGCCAAACACTAAAATAAAATATTTTAATTTATTTTAAAATAAAACGATCCAAATTGGTCGTACGGTTGCGTGGTCCTAAATCCTGTGCCAACCATACGAGTCAACCCTAGGTCGCACGCGAGACCATACTCAAGATAAACCAGATTGATAACTTTCCCGACCAAAACAAAATCGATTCTGACACTTAGTTCCTTAGTTAAAAGACCTGGCTTCCTTGACCTTGCGCCGACTGCACGGGATATACCCGAGTCGCGCGGAGGCAATAAGCGCTGTTAAACATTGGACAAGTACAAAAGGTACAAGTGGCATAGTAGTGGGCCAATAAGCGTTCAACATGATGTATCCAATCGTGCTGCACGATAGACAATCGTATAGAAGACAAAAGGTACACAAGGACGTATACGTGGCACCAATCAGTGTGCGCCGACCATTGCTCCATGATCTCCACTTAGCTGCTAATGACAGACCAGACAACAAGAACAATCGTCAGGACACGTGGATCCATTCAGCATGCACCAGCTACCCTCTCGCCTGGAAATGCTCGTGGTAGAGGGAGCAGAATGAATATTCCTTGTTGTCGTCCTCAGCCCCAAGGCCCATCAGCCCATCTCCTTCACAAACCACCTCAGCTATAAATAGGAAACTTCACCTCCAGGTTTAAGGATCGCTATTTTGCTCTCTCACTTATTACACACAATATTATCCTCAAAACAGTTATTTTTCTCACGCCGGTGGGTGTTTATAAGGAGAACCCCCCTATTCTCCTCCATATAACGAGCTTACGGTGTGTTGATTGTTTTGCAGGATCATCATCGATGTTTAGACGACAACAGAAGAAGATTAACCTTATTTGGACGAGACACTAACCACAAGCTAATCGCTAGATTATTTTGGTGTTTCTTAAAAAAAAACTATCAGAATCTGGCCTTATGGCAAACAAAAGCAAAAATAACATAGAAAATAATCTCAACAAATAAATCTGGACCTATGGCAACAGGATATGAGTTCTTAAAATCAATCAAAGGTCCAACCGGTATAAGTTGGTAAGTGGGGTTATAGTCAAGTTTATGTTGATACTGCTCTGGGTTTGGTTAGGTACGATACAATACAGGATACTAAAAAAAAAAAAAATTAAATACAACTTTGTACTTGTTTGTTTGGTACGACACCGCTATCGTTTCTTTTCGGTACCATTACTCAGTATTGTTTATAATCCCAAAAAAAAATTTGTTACCTTGAAAACAACTTTGCGTTTAGTACAATTTATATCAAACTAATAAAAGAAACTAAACATAATTGTGTACTTAGATTTTTTAGTAAATTACAAATTTCAAACCTATATGTATGTACCTCGTTGCATATTATAACCTTTATCTTTACTAGCTACACTAGACACACTTTATGAAATTAGTTGCGAATTAGGATCTTTATACTAACAACCATCCATTTAGGCAGTTGAAACCCTACTAAAGTGTTTGTTAGTTTATAACCTTTCTAAAAGAAGTTTTTAAAATAAAAAGTGTTTGAATTAGCTTGGGGTAGGCTAAACGTACCCCATTTGTTACTTTTTATACCCATTTTTCAAAAAAAAAAATCACTTTAAAACTTGTCACTTTCACCCCTTGTAAAAATCCTTATTTTTATTAAAGCTTTCTCGTATACATACATCATTAATTAATATAGATGAAAGAACTTTGGTAATTAAATCAGGATTCTCCTATACATAAATAATGAAGAGAACTTGCATACTTTTGGGGATAATTTTAATAGCATCATGGATAGTTACACAACTTTTCAAAACAAAAAGCTAGGTTTCTCATCGCATCCTGTAAGTGTACATCATGAGCTCCAGTAATAGTCCATGACATATCTTTAAGGCTCTCACTATCTGCACACTCAGTTTGCCTATCTGCACACTTAGGGTTTAAATACGCTGCGTATTGGTCAATACGCAGCGTATAGGGTTAACCCTATACGATGCGTATTGACCAATACGCAGCGTAGATAGACCATAGATCCCAATGCCTGATAATCAATCATTGCACAGAAAACAAGGTGTATATATCAAACTTTTGGTGTAAACGGTTTAACATATTCTGAAATGTTATATACTATGGTGTACATATAAAATTATGGCAGGTTATTTAACTTGTTCTGTTGTATAGATAAAGTTCTGGAAGTTTAACATATTCTGTGTGCATATAAAATTCAGAAAGGTTATATACGCTTCGTATTGACCTATACACAGCGTATATATGGTTTAGTATACGCTGCTTATTGACCTATACGCAGCGTATATATGGTTTAGTATACGTTGCGTATAGGTCAATACGCAGAGTATACGCTGACTAGTATATATAAGGAATTAAGTTTCATATCCTAACAGCTCCGAGACGGAGGATAAACTGGTTAAGGCGTTGCGGTTCTAAACAATAGGTTACGAGTTCGATCCATACAAGGGCCGGTTCTTTAAAGAAGACCCTTTTTTACAGATTTTTGATATATTTACACTTTTGGTCCCTGAAGTTTTAATTTTTACAAAAAATGGTCCCTAGAGTTTTGAAAATTGACACAAATGGTCCCTGAAGTTTCGTAAATTTACAAAAATGGTCCCTGGTGTTTCAAAAATTTACAAAAACGGTCCCTCAAGTTTCAAAAATTGACAAAAATGGTCCCTGAAGTTTCGAAAATTTACAAAAATGGTCCCTGAAGTTTCGAAAATTTACAAAAACGGTCCCTGAATTTTCGAAAATCTACAAAAACGGTCCCTGATCGGCGGGTAACAGTTACGTAACCATACTTCTTTCCCGTTTCTTGTACCCAATTCTTCAAATTAGTTAGAGATATGAAACGCTAAAAAAAAGTTACGTTAATAATAATAATTATAATTATAAGTATATAAACCGGGAAAAATTTTGACACTTTAAACCTACCAAAAGGACCCCAAATTTGCAGCTGTTTTATATACGCTGTGTATTGACCTATACGCAACGTATATAAACCTGGCAAAAATTTGACACTTCAAACCTACCAAAATGACCCCAAATTTGCAGTTGTTTTATATACGCTGCGTATCGGTCAATACGCAGCGTATAAACACATTGTTTTCTGTGCAATGATTGGTTATCAGGCACTGAGATCTATGGTCTATCTACGCTGCGTATTGGTCAATACGCAGTGTATAGGGTTAACCCTATACGCTGCGTATTGACCTATACGCAGCGTAGACAAACCCTAATTTTGCTAGGGTTTGGTGTGCCAATAGGCACATGAGTGTGCCAATAGGCACACTCATCTTTAATTGCATTCTTCTTTTTTCCTTTTTGATAATTACAAGTATATGTGATGTTTAACATATATATGTTTCAAGCTGAGATAAATTTTAAAAGATATTTTATACATCAAGCTAATATTGAATTCACCTCATGCTGATTCAAGCTTGCATCATGAAGACCAGATGAGCTTGAGCTAATTCAAAATTCCGTTAGAACAACCTAAAGTTCATCTTAGACTTGTTAACTCTAATAAGATATCTCATTTAGTTTTTAATTATGTAATTGTATTATTTGTTACTTAAACTACACATCTGAGCAAATGATAAAGTCCCACAATCGATATCATGAATTTTAAAGTGATTAAGAATATATGTAAAGTACATTATAATGTGTATCTCTTTTCAGAGGGGTGGAGATGGGTGGCACTGGTGCGGTGGTGATAATGGTGGGTGACGGTGGGGCAGAGTGGTGGTGGTTAGTGACGGTGGGGGACGGTGAGACGGAGATGGGTGGCAGTGGTGTGGTGGTTGTGTTTTAGAAATTGGAGATGGATGGTTGTGGTATTTTATTAAGGTGGTTTATTCGTTTAACAATCATAAGAATAAAGTGGAATTAAAAACAATATATGAAATGACAAAATTGCCCTTGACTTAACAGATGTGAATGGATGGGGTTAAGTCAGATGGATCAAAATGGCAACGATGAAACCTTTTTAGATCCAGATACGAAAAAATGAAACTTTTGGACTAAACTGGCAAAATGACCCAAACCACAGTGACTAAAATGACATTTAACTCTAATGTTAAAAGATCATGAGATTTTGTTCGAATTTAAATTTCAAAAGGCAGTTTTTTTTTTTCTGACAATGAATTTTAACCTTCACTTAAATCTAAATGTAATTTTTTAAATAATATTGAAAGAACGTGAGATTTGTTCGAATTTAAATTTCAAAAGGTAGTTGATAAAATATTTTAAGTTACAATGAGTTTTAACCTTCACTTAAATTTAAATGAATTTTTTTTAAATAATATTAAAAGATCGTGAGATTTTGTTCGAATTTAAATTTCAAAAGGTAGCTGATAAAATATTTTGTAAGATTACAAGATCAAAAGCTTATATGAGAATTCAAATTAAAAAAAATAAAGGTTTGAATTGTATTTAATTGCAAACTTAAGGAGAGTACGTTACCATTAGCTTTTATAGTTGGAAAAGTCAATAAGTCAATAAATTATTATTTTTTAAAGTGTTTGACTTAACTTATTAATGTAAAATGATCAAAAAGATATTCGTATATATTTAAAATCATTTACTACTTTTCCGTACAATATTATATACTTACAAGTTTTTGGAAAAAAAATTGCATTATCGCAATGATAAGCGGTAATAGGGAAATGTCTCTTTCGGTTAAAAAGTGCATTATCTCAATGATGAGTAGTAAGACTATGTGTAGTGGGGCGTGGTTTTGTAAAAAAAATTCAAAAATAACGCTTGAAAACGCCCCTCCCCCATTACGGTGCTAGGCGTTTTGGGGCGTTTTTTTCGAAAAAAAATCAGGTTGGCGTGGTTTAAACAACGCTGGAACTTCATTTCTTTGTCCAATGATACCTAGCCATGTCTATATAATATTTGTGTGTGTTTATAATTAGTTTTTTTTTTCTAAAAAACAAAAGAAGAGGAAGAAGAGAATGATGTTTCTGGGTTTTTTTTGAAGTTGCAGGTGGGAGGTGGGGAAGAAGAAAGGAAGGAGTGGTGGGACCTTTGGTGTGGGGAAAAAAACAAAAGGTAATTTTTAACTTTATTTTTTTTTAGGTTTTTTAATTTTCTGTTTTTTATTTCTGTTTTTTTTTTCAAGTAGTGTAATTTTTATTTTAAATTAATGAAGTTTTTTATGTTTTAAATTAAAAAAATAATTGGGAAATGATTGCATGGGCGTTATTAGAATAATGCCCCACTACACCACTTTATGCTATAATGCCCCATGCTGACTGGGATGACACGTATCGCAAAACGCCCCATGTTGGGGGCATTATATTGATTTACCACTACACATGGTCTAATAGGTAAATGTCTTTTTCAATGGGTGATACTATTCCCACCCCCTATTTACTAATTACACCCCCTATCAAAAACATCACATCCATCAATCATTTACTTTTTGTTTTTAGTCTTTTTTGTCTTTTTGTTGTCTTTTTTTGTTATATTTTATTGTTTTTTTTATCTTTTTGTTATTATTATTATTATTAAGCTTATTACTTAAGCCTTAAACTTTTTTTTTTACCTTTTTAGTTTTTTTATGCTATACATCTTTTTATTTTTTTACCTTTTTAGTTTTTTTATGCTAGACAACGAACCGGTCGTTGTACTGGTTTATTGGTCGGACCGGTTGAACCGGTCGAACCGGATTTACGAACCGAATGCCAATATATAATTTATATAATAACAAATATAGTACGATAATTGGACAGTTTTGGAGTCTTATTTAAAATATTGCCACAAGCTTTGAAAGTCAAAAGAAGATATGGTAATGTTTACACATGCCATAACCATACCTTCTTGAAATTTCCTTTTCTTTTACCAGATTGTTTTTGTTGACAACTTACACTACAACTTAGACTAGGCATATGGCCTATGAAGAAAAGTAGCTGCTTATTCGAGACTATCTACCAAATAAAATAAATCCTTTCCCTAGTTTCCACGCACAAACAATCAAGCTTGCCCTGCCCACTGGTCTTCTCTGGAAATTTCCGATGAACTATCTTTCCCTCTTTCTGTCCATCACTTTCTTCGGTGCATTCACTTCAGTTTCATAATTCTAATATTATCGGTGCATTCACTTCAGTTTCTTTAAGATATACTCGAGAAAGCTATTCAAAGAGCTGCATAAATTTACTTGTTCAAAGAGTGATCTACTTATGCTTCATCATAGTATTCAGAAAAGTTAAAGAGATGTCTGGATTTTCAACGGATCAGGTATAGTTTTTAATTCCCATGTTTCAAGTTTCAACTTAGTTATATAATCTAGCTAGGTTAAGGGTCTTGTTTTAGATAATATATATTTTGTAACTACTCAAGCTTTTGCACCTAATATTTTGTAACTAATATTAGTTCACTTTTAGGTGTTCAAGTCTCGTGAAGAGTTGATGGACTGGGTTAGAAACACCGGACGTAGTCTTGGTTACGCTATGGTGACTAAAAGATCGAAAGCGAAAAATGGCTACGTGTCTAAAGTTGTACTTATGTGTGATCGTGGTGGTGTGTATAATTCAGTTAAAGATTCAGGTAGAGAGACCGGCACTAGAAAGATTAATTGCCCGTTTGAAATGGTAGGGAAATTTTCAAAAAAGAATGGTTCTTGGACGTTAAAAGTAAAACCTGGTGAACATAATCATCCACCCGGAGAATATATGGAGGGACACCCAATCCTTAAACGATTGACACCTAATGAACACCAATTGGTGGCAGAGTTGACGGGGAAGGGTGTGTTCCCAAAAGATATTTTAGGTGTTATGAAGGAGCGTGATGAAAATAATGTCTCTACAATTAAAAACATATATAACGCACGTGATAAAATTCGAGCAACGGATCATAAAGGGAAATCTTTGATGGAGGTGCTAATGTCTCTTTTAAATGATAAAGGGTATACTTTTGAAATTTCTACCAATAGAGTTTCAAACAAGTTGGAAGACTTATTCTTTGTTCCTAAAATATCATACAAGTACTTCCTTGATTTTCCACATGTGTTGCTTATGGATGTCACATACAATACGAACAAGTATAAATTGCCTTTTCTTGAAATTGTTGGTGTAACTTCTACCAACAAGACAATCTCCATAGCTTTTGCAGTTATGCATAAAGAAATAGAGGAGAAATATCTTTGGGCATTAAACTGTTTAAAATCAACTCTAGATGAGAGCATGCAACAACCACGTGTTATAGTTACGGACAGGGATATCTCAAAGTATATTTAGAAACTGCAAATCATTTTTCACAAGTGCGCCAGGCTATGACTTCATGGGGTTGAACCAAGATCAAGCATCACAAGTGATACACAACTATATTCATCTAATTCCAAAAATCTTCCATGCGTATGTTACACGCATACATAACGTGTTAGGTGATGGAAATTGTGGGTTTCGGGCGACAGCTTCTGCTCTCGGGTACGGTGAAGATGAATGGTTATTTATCCGGAGATCACTGATGGAAGAGCTACTCGAGTTTAGAAATAAGTACACTAAGGCTTTCTTAGGCTCATTCAAAGATGTGTTCACGTCCTTGGCTTGGTCAGGATCGGGGTTTGCACCTGAAAAACACTGGATGATTATGCCAGAGGCAGGATTCTTGATTGCGAACAAGTTTAATGTGATCGTTCATTTTTTATCTCAAGAAAAAAGAAACAGTTCTACTTGTTTTTCGCTTTGGAGAGGCCCTCAGGAGTTCCCAGAAAAAAAAATAATTACAATTGCACACGTGAATGATAACCATTTTATAATGGTAGAATTGCAAGGAGAGTATCCAATTGCCAGCACAAACAACCTATGGAAATTAATGAGAGAAAATGATGCAGCTGGCTAGGAGAATATATTTGAATCACGTCAAAATATGTATAAGTCTTGGATAGCACAACCTGCTACATTTGGGGGGTGTATAGATTAAACCTCGGTATGTAAATTATTAAATGATAATAATTTTGTAAAAAAGTACTTATTTTTATATAGCTTTTGTTACAGCTATAAATATAATTTGATAAATTATAACAATAAAAACTAATAATAAATAATATATCATTACTACTACTACTAATAATAATAAATATAATAATAATAATAATACTAACTAATTAAATAATAAACAAATACTAAATAACTAATAATTAAATAAAAGAATAAAAAAAAAGACAACAAAAAGACAAAAAAGACTAAAAACAAAAAGTAAATGATTGGATGTGATGTTTTTGATAGGAGGGGTGTAATTAGTAAATAGGGGGGGTTGAAATAGAATGAGCCTTTTCATGAGAAGGTGTTAAAAGGCCCTAATATATATATTTGGAGTGTGGAAAGCTAAAATATAAATTATTTGCATTTTACATGTATTTATTTCAAATAAAAATATCATTAGAGTTGATATTAATGAATATAATGTTGTTTAAATAAATATATCAACCTAGCTACAGATTTTTTTGGATTACGATTGTTTTTTATTCAGATACATATATTCATGAGGATTAATGAGGATTAATATTAGTGAATATTATACATATATTCGTGAGTATTATATTATATATCAACCTTGCTTAAGAATTTTTTGGATTACAATTGTTTTTTATTCAGAATATGAGGATTAATGATGGTTAATATTAGTGAGTATTATCTCTATATAAATTATAAGAAAATAAATAGTATTTATTTTTGTCCTTTATTCTATTTCGGTAAACTTTTTTTTTAATCCATTTAGTATAATTATTGTATTTTTTTTTCTTTTACTTTCACCAAATTACTTTTCTACCCCCAAATAGTTTTTTAATGAACACGTTAATACGGTTTTAAATGTATTTTTAAATTTTTCTTTTTCTTTGTTATAACGAGTGTGGCGAAGGTTTTTTTAACGATCACGTCGATACTCTTTTAAACATATTTTTTACCTTTTCTTTTTCTTTACTATAACGAACGTACCGAAACCGACCAAGTTTCTATCATTTACCTATTTTTAACTTTGTTATTTACTATATTATTTTGTCTTTTCTTATTATTTGGACGTGTGGAGCTGAGTTACGACGTAAATAGTATAACACATTTAGATATCATTTTATTTAGTTTTACAATCGGTTGTCATGGTGTGCTATCGTTCTTAATTCCAACCGCGTCATTGCGCAACGCACGGGTAACTACGACCATAGTTATATTATATTTATATTATTATTATTATTATTAATATATATTATAGAATTTTTATATATTAATACAAACTTGTCATGAATAGAAATTTCCCAACAAGATTTTTTGTTTTTAATATTGTTCTTTTGTTAGTTGATAATATTTTTTAAGTCAATAACGAATTTTGTTTTTAATAATGTTTTTCTTTTCTTAATAATATTTTCTTGATTACATAGTTGATATTGATATTCATCTAACAATTTGCGTTCATTAACTTTTTTTAAAACCCAAATATGTAGTGATGCATATATTTTATTACTTGACATTCTCATGTAGATTTTGTGTGAACCAGTACTGTGATTAACCGAATCGATTTTGATCGAACAACATAGGTACCAATAGTATCATCGGTATTAATGGAAAAGGTACCCATATTCAATTTTACGTTTTCGATCGATGTGAATCAATTGATGTAAAACATGTGTTGATATCTTTTGAAAATATCACACATTTATTTTTTGGGTTTTCTCTTTGGATCGCTATAATGAGTGTTGGTACTCCAGCAAACCAAATCGCTACCGATTGAGCTCCCAACATGACACGAGGCAATCACACTAGTTAATATTAGTGAATATTTTCAAAATATAATGTCAGTAGCTATTTTCGTTGTATGCGTAAAAACGTATATATTTAAGACATAGTAAGACATTAAAAAATATAGTTATGTGTTTATGTGAATCATGAGTTTTAGGGTAAAGGCTGGGATGGATTGGTAATTTTATGTTCATGGAATCAAAAGTATTTTAAAAGTTAGGTTTTGTGGCTTTTAAAAAACATCTATTTACTCCTTATCAAAAAGCCAAAATAAAAAGCAGTTCTATCAATGTCAAACACTTTTGTAACTTATTGGATTTCTGAAAAAGTCAAAATTCAATAAGTCATTTCCAAACTCAATCCCAAACACCCTATAAGACTAATGGGTATGGGGGTCGGCTAGCCCCGGCTAGCTCCGGCGCCGAGCCCCCACACCGCCCCCCTTAGCCTCGGCCCGGCCCAAACGACTCACCCACGCCGAATGAGACGAAGCAACCTTTCACGATTTTCAATATATTACCGTTGAATTCAACGGTTATTTTTCAAAAAAAAAAAATTCAATTTTTCTATAAAACACTCCCATTTTCACCATTTTTCCCCACTTTCAACCAACAACCCTCTTATTTTTATACCATTTTCTCTCCACTTTTATAAAAAAAAAATTACCTTTTCATCCACAATGCCATCTAATTCTTGGTGGTCCTCGTCTTCGGATGAGGAAGAGGAGATGTTTATCGCGAACGTTGTGCTACGGGTGGCGGAGATTCTTATCGAGGAGGAAGAGGAAGACGAAGAGGAAGAAAGCGTTATTACCACACGAATACGGGTTAACAGAGACCGCCAAGGTTTATCATTAATAAATTTTATTATCCTTATTTCCTCGTATTTATATATTTTTTACGACAGGAGCGCACGAGAAATTGGTGAACGATTATTTTTCGGATGCACCCCTTTACAATGCCGAGATATTCAGACGCAGATTCCGAATGAGTCGTCGGTTATTCAGACGGATTGCTGATGATTTGGCGGGGCTAGACCCGTTTTTCACGCAACGACCCGATGCTCGCGGTTATGAAGGGTTCACCACGTTACAAAAGTGTACTGCGGCCATTCGCCAACTGGCGTACGGGACAGTGGCCGACGCTTTGGACGAATACTTACAAATGTCGGCAAGAACTACGCGGGAATGTTTGTATCGGTTTTGCCGTAATGTGGTGAAACTATATAGCAAAAAATATTTGCGTAAACCAAACGTGTATGATGTTCAGCAGTTGTACCAAGCTCATGAAGCACGGCAAAAATGGCCAAGCGTCAAGAAGCTGCAAGAAAAGACATCGAACGTGCTTTTGGTGTCTTACGGAAAAAATGGGCCATCCTTGAACAACCGGCACGTGCGTTCACACCGAAGAGGTTGCGCCTGTGTATGTACGCTTGCATTTTGCTCCATAACATGATTATTGAAGACGAAGGTCGGGCAATTTGTGAGTATGATGAGAATGCATCTATCGGGAATACTGTCCCGGTAGATCCGCCACAACAGGATTTAAACTCGTTCTCGCTAACCAACGACTTCACACATGCAAACCTTCAACAGGATTTGGTAGAACATATTTGGAACAACTTTAACGTAGCGGACGGTGACGAGGACGAAGACGAAGACGAGTAGTTTTTTTTAGGAAATCTAATTTTATATTTTTATTTTTCGGTAATTTTTTTTTTTTAGGAAATGTACTTTTTTTTATGTTATGAAATGAAATTATTTATGTTGTTTTATGTTGTATTTTTTTTATTTTTATAAAGTTTTTATTAAGTTAATAAATTAAAACTTATAAAATTATAAAATAATGAGGTGGGGCCCCATCCCCCACGAGCCTCCATCCCCCTCAAATATGATGGAGGCTCATCCCCCACGAGCCGCCTACGTGGAGGCTCAACCCATTCAAGCCCATCCTAACCATACCCATTAGTCTAACAGAAAACAATTTTCAAATCCAGTTTCTTTGATCCCCTTTGTCCTTTTCACTCAAGACAATAAAAACCCTAACACTCTAACAAACTTACAGTCGCCAACTGTTCTATCTCTCTTCTCCCCCCTCCCCATCTTTCTCTCTCTCTAGTACTTTAGAAGTTCAAACAAAAAAAAAATATGCTTATACTATTTTCTGTAAGATCAAAGCTAGAGGTTGGTGATGGTTGGTTGGAGGGTGTACGGTGGACGTTAAAGAAGGTGAAGGTGGCAGGTAGGTTTTGTGGTAATTGGGGAGTGGTGATTTAAGGTGAACGAGTGGTGGTATTTTGGTTGCGGGTAAGGTGACCAGAGGTGGAGGTGATGGATGTTTGTAGTGACGATAGCGGGAGTTGAGGGAAGTGGGGGTTGTGGTTGTTGGTTGTTATAGGTGGCGGAGATGGTGTTTTGTGGCTAGTGTAGTCAACGGTGGTGTTGAGTGGTGGTAGTATATACTCACGTGGAGATAGTAAAGTGGATCTGAAGTTTATAGTGGTGTTGGGTGTATAGTGGTGGTGACCGGTGGTTCACGGTGACGTGGTGGTGGATGACGGCAATGAGAATTAGTAGAGCATAAACCCTAAAATCATATATCTCTCTCTTTCTCTCTCTCTCTCTCTCTAAAACATTATATACGTCGGCCGGAAGCTCGTCGAAAAATAAATACGCCGAAGCGTAATTAAAAACACTGTGACAAAGTCGCAGAGTACAAAGTCACTGACTCCAAAGTCACCTTTGGTAAATACGCATGATAATTAAAGTCACCGGAAAAGACAAATACGTTGGAAAAAGTCGCTAGAAAACATAAATACGTCGAAACTGAACAAGTACGCCGACAGCAAGACAAATACGCGAAGATCAATTCAAAAACTCCGAAAACTCGGCCAAAAACATTAAGATCTGATCCAAAACACCTCCAATTGACTTGAAAAACCACTCTAAATCTCCCTAATTACACAAGTATCAATCCTCAACCAAATTTTTTTATTCAAAATCTAGATCTAAAATGGTTTAAATTCCCAAAAACCCTACTCCTATTCCCCTGCTCTTTTAGCATAGGCACAATGGCAAAATGTGAGTTCTTCATGGCACTTCTTGTATTAGTCCGCGTCGTTGGCACATGATGTGGGCTCGAGACGTCAATGACGAGGGTAAGATTTCGGCACTCCTTGTTGCTGGATGCAAGTATAGATATGTTGACTACGCACTATAGGAAACTGTATGCCACACATATCAGGTCTTGCAAAAAGGTCAGGTGAAATAAGCTAATGTCGTTGTTATGATGCCCAATGACATTGCCAGTCCTTTCCTAAATCAGAACCCCGTGGTCATTAGGCATGAGCTTGGAGGCCCGGATGTCTGCCATGATGTTCATAAGGATTACTCTCGGGAAAATCTGACGCTTTCTAGTTTGGTTATTGTTTTGAGGGGAAACAAAGAGCTTCTAAATGGTGGGAGCGGACAAGTTATATCACCCAACCCGAATGGCAGGGTCTTTCTTTTCATCTCTGTCCATGGACATGACTTTCGTGTTATTATTGGTAAAGAGTTGCTTGCTAGAGGATGCCTATATGAAATTCTTAAACAAAATTATATCAGTGAAAGGTACCAATCCATGGTTATGTATGTATATGTGTGTCATAGCTGAAGTATGTTCTCACGTTATGACACAAGGTACAAGGAGATAAACGTTTACATAATAACGCCATGTTTTCCTCATGAACTTTCTCATAAATTTATGTAGTCTTTTTATCAGAATACCAATTTCGGTACTTAGTTTGGAGTTGCCTGAACCAAAAAGATGAAAAATACAATAGAAGAAAAATGATCATTCAAAATCAGTTCATGAAGGTGAAGTTAGGTCTTGCTTCTTTACTAAGGACTTCAACTGCTATGCAATATGGGTAAAGGGATATTTCAAATCTGACACTCAGTTTGTATCGTAAGTATGATGTAAATGGGCATGCTTATAATGGTGGAAGGTTTTGTATATATCTGAATTAGTGACTTGTATCGTTTCATAGTTAGATCAGTTTTTGGAGTTTAAACAATATTGGTGAAAGATTTTGGTATCCTGATGTGTTAATTTAATCTTTAACAATACTAGTGTGTTTCTAAAAAAATGTAAATCAAATGGAGTTTTAAATCTGATTTAAATAAGAAAACCAAGATAAACACAAACATAAAATCTTCAATAAATTCTTGGATTAATTTGCAAAGGATGAAAACAATTAAGCCCCCAAATCACCCTCTTATGTGTTCCCTAAACCCCTAATCCATCTTTCTATTTATAGCCTAAACATACTTAGGCTAGCTGCAGTTAGGTCCCTAGAGTTTTAATTACAATCAACTCTCTATAATTAGAAACTCACTAAAACTTGAAAACTAATTAACAAATTAACAAATATATTTTGTCTAAACAAAATATATTTAACTAACTGAAACAATATAATGCCAAGTCTTCGCATGATCTTTTTGTATCGATTTGCTTCTTGACTTTGACTCGATGGTGTTGACTTTGTTGACTTGACTCGTTGATAACATTAGACTATATGTTTTAGACCTAATAGTATAGCCCCTTAGGCTAATGGTATCAAACTCTTGAATCATCTACTGAACCGTCAACTTTATAATGTGCCGTGATATTCAATTTAGCAGGCTTCAGTCTCAATTTCAAGACCAAAAAATTTTCTTATTCCATGATCAAACGTAGATGATTAGATCATAATTAGCGTAATTGAGCTTGAATTTAGTACGAATATCTTCAATTTACTAGAGTTTAAGTCAAATCATCAACACAAATTCATAAACATAATAAAACATGATCATCACTATTACACATACGGATTGATGGAGATAGAGCAAGATATTGTACCTTGACGGAATCCTATCCGCTCGAACACTTTACCAATTTCAAATTAATTTTTCCTTGCAGGATTTTGCCAAAGATTATCAGATGGATTTAAGTGATTAGGTGAGACATGGGAAGGGATTTTTGCGATTGGCACAGGGGCGGACCTAGTATAGTCGTAGGCGTAGCCCGGGCTACGGCTCAACTTTTAAGCGGTAGTGTAAAAATTTTTTTTTTTCCGATTTTTATACTAAGGATACCCCTCAACTACTACTAGGACACCCCTCAAAAAAAATTTTTAGAAACTGATATTAAGCCCAAATAATTCTAATTATATTGGCCAAAATAACTAAATGATAGCCCAATATTAGTTAGCCCAAATAACCAAAAAACTAACCCTAACAGTGTATTGGGCATTTGGGCGGCAGATTGAATTATGCAGGGATATCAAAGGTCGATTCTTGGATTGTCGAACACACTCACACAGGGATGAATTGAGGGATATCGCAGAATCGCATATCAGAAATTGTTGTGAACTCGAACACACACTGAACAGAAATCACGATCAGAATTGCTCATCGCAGCAGGAGGTTTGTTATTTGTTTCAGACTTTTTTATTAAGTATTAATCATTCACACAATCACACGAACAGGAACATGATGTTTTGTTTCAGTTTGATACTTTGATTAGTTTTTTTTTATTAATGTTAATCATTCACAGTTTCACACGAAACGAACAGGAGGTTTTGTTTCAGTTTCATTAGTTTTTTTTTTTTTTTTATTGTTTCAGACTTCAGTTTGCTATGTTTGGGTTGTTTTATATAATGTTGTTACTACTTACTTATTGAGTTATTGTTAATGGCCGTTGATTATCGAACAGAACATCGTCTTCGGAAAGAATTGACAGTGACTAGCGTATCGAGACATCGAGTCATCGAACAAAGTCGAACAGAAGATTACATGCTGCTGCTGTCGACCTGCTGCTGCTGTCGACCTGTTGTTGATGGATTGCTTGCTGTTCGCAGGACGCAGATTCAATAAATATTGGTTAGTTATTGTTAATTGGTTTAATTGTTGTTACTTATTGTTATTGGCCGCTGATTATTGATTGTTTGACTAGATGATCATATCGAACAACAGAAGATCACAGACGAATAGACTATCATCGAACATAGTCACAGACGATTAGTTTGATTAGCTGATTATTGGTTAGTTTGATTAGTTTTATTCTTGTTACTTGTTGTTATTGGCTGAATATTGGTTGTTAGTTTGATTGTTTGAATTTTTTGAAGTGATGATGAAACCAAAATCCAAAAAACAAGCTTTAATTGATCGATGCTGATTGCTGAAACAGTTCAGAACAATAATCATCAAACAGGCAAATTGGCTGAAGTCGCCGTTGTTGTGCTGATTGTAAGTTGTGAGTATTCTTTATTTCTTTTCTTCTTGAGTTCTTGAATGGTTTAATTTCGATCTAAAAAATAAAAATAAACCTAGCCCAAATCTAAAACCTGAAAACTTAATTGCCAATATTAATTCATAAAGCCTAGCACAAATGTGATATGCTCAATATTGATTCTTTAATCTAAATACTAATAACTTAAAAAAAACTAGTTTATAAAATTTAATTCGGTAAGACCTAAGGGCCTTTTTTTGGCTCGCCCAGGGCACTTGAATTTTCAGGATCAGCCCTGCCCCGTAATGTAGGTAAAAAAATTTCCGTTCTATAAATGTATCGTAAAAAATTTGGGATACCCCTGGATATTTTTTCTAGTTCCGCCACTGAATTGGCATGCTACAAGAGAAGGAAAATAAAAAGAGTTGAAAACTATATGTAATTATAAATCATTTCAATCTCAAGATTATAAAAATTTAAAACTGTAGTTGTTTTGGATATGATAGGTATGCTTCAAGGACTTATGTAGCTATTCTAGAAGATTGAGTTATTATTTGTGGCTTCGGGGCTCAAGTCTTTGCCTGCTCAATAATTCTCTAGGAGGCTATTAAAACCTATATAAAGAAGCAACATGTATATGCATAATGAGTTGTAACATATGCTTTGGATGTTTACCAAAAAAAAAATTTGATTTTCTATTTTTCACCCAAAGGTTTATATATTTTACAATTTTAACACTACATAGTTTGGTTTTATAACTTTAACCAAAAACTTTTTATTATTTGCAATTTAACTTCACAACTTTTTTCACTTATAGTTTTCATCTTTCGCAAATTTTCATTTTACGTATAGTTCTAAATTTTTCGAGTTAATACGACGCAACGTGCATGTGTGGTTCAACGTTTTTACCTCTATTTTTCCACGTTTGAAAGGTTTGTCGCAACACGCATATCCTAGGTCGAGTCAGTGTTGGTGGTCGATGACGGTTGTGTGACATTAGAACTATTTGACACCGTTTTACGCCCCGCCGCAACACGGGGTGTGCTTTGAGGGTTTTCTAAAGAAAAAATGGTTATGCATATGGTTGTCGTAACGTTGGCTTTGGGGGTTTTCCAAAAAAACTGATTTTTTTACTTTTCATCAAAAAGCATGTCATAAATTACTTTTAACCCAAAACTATTTATTTTTTTACTTTTAACCCAAAAATTTTTTATGTTTTGCAATATATCCTCAAAACTTTTTTTACTTTCAACTTTGGCCTTTTATAGTTTTCATTTTCCGCAAATTTTTCGCTTTATGCTTGGTTCTAAATTTTGTGACTTAACACATTTTAACGAGCGTCTTTGGTTTAACGTTTTTACGTTTCGTTCTAATTTTTGCGAGTTAACACGACGCAACATGCGTGTGTGGGTGAACGTTTCTACATCGTCTATTTTTCCCCGTTTGACAGGTTTAACATAACGTGCGGGTCCTAGATCCACTTTGTTATAACTAAAGAATCCCCGCCGCATTGCGGCGGGTCGCAATCCTAGTTTTATTTGTTTATGAACAACTGAATTGGGGGTGCATGTTAAAAGCGCGCGCGCACACGCGCGCGCACACACACACACACACACACACACACATATATATATATGGTTGGGTTCATGCGAGAACCGTGAGAACCAATGTGAACACAACAAAATAAACCCACTACACCATCAAAAACCTAAAAAAACCTAACGCCCCCCCCCCCCCCACCAAAAAAAATAAATAAACCCTCCCCCCAAGCTAAATGCTAAAAGCTAACCCCCCCCCCCCCCCACCCCACTCAGCCTAAATGCTAAAAACTAAACCCCAAAAAAAACCTAAAAAATCTTTAAAAAATATAAAAAACACACAAAAAAAATTATTATTTTTTATGGTAAAATCGCTACTTTTAGTAGCCAAAAAAAATTTAAATTTTTTTTAATAATGAAAAGTAGCGATTTTACCATAAAAAATATTTTAAAAAAATTGGGTTTTTTTTATTTTTTAGGTATTTTTTGTTGTGTTCACATTGGTTTTCGCAATAAAAGGTGGTTCCTAAATGATCTTTCTCCTATATATATATATATAGGGAGCCGCTAGAATGAGAACCATCTCCAGTTATGAGAACCATTAGAACCACTTTCAACCAATCAGAACATGCCAACAGAAAGGGTATATTAGTCATTTACCCTATATGTCATATCCATCCTCTCTCCTCTCTCCTCTCTTTAATGACCCTCTCTCCTCTCTCCTTTTTAATAGTTGCAGACACTCACTCACCATTTTAAAACCCACCCCAAATCTCTCCGATCTCGACCCCAAATGTCTCCGATCTCGACGCCATCGCCACCCCAAATGCCTCCACCGCCACCGCCACAACTCCGGCGGAGCTAACAACATCTCCGGTAAACTCTCTCTATTTTGCTTCACCATCACCGGAGATCAAGCTTCTGTCTCCTCCGCCCTCCGCCACCGGATATCACTCTCCAGACCACCGGAGATCAAGCTTCTGTGTATTTTTTTTTTCTGGTTTTCAAAGACCAGTTCTTCCCCTGTGTTGTTGATTCTTGATGATCAGTGGGTGTTTAGGGTTTTTCTTAAAAAAGAATGAAAGAGCAGGGGCGGAAGGCGGTGGTGGGGGCGGTGGTTTGGTGGGTGTTGTGCAGAGGCGGAGGCAGTGGTGGTTTAGTTGGTTCAAGGCTGGTGGGGGCGGTTCGATGGCTGGGTGGTGGGCCGGCGTCAGCGCCGCTGTGAGCGGCGGAGGTCCCGGTCTCCTCCTGTGTTGGTGATTGTTGATGATTTTGCCCAAAGGTTTGATTTGTTTCTGTTTTGATTGGGGTTTTTTGATTCAAAAAGATTGGGGGGTTTTCCAGATTGAAATTTGGTGGGTTTTGATTATTTTGGTGGGTTTGTACAGCATGTGGGTTTTGATTCAAAAAGTTTGGGTTTTTTTTTTCTGTTGCATGATGTTCATTATTGTTGTTGGGGTTCCATTTGATTTGATTTTTGGGTATGTACAGCATGTATGGTTGTTATTGTTGCTGGGTTTTCTTTGATTCTGTTGAATATGGTGCCTTATGAATCTATTAAGTGTGGGTTTTCTTTTGATTCTGTTGAATATGGTGCTTTCTGAATCTGTTTGCTGGGGTTTCATTTGATTTGATATTTGAGTTTTTTAACTGTGGGTTTTTGGGTGGCGATGATGCAAAAAAAAAAACCTAGATTTTTGATGACGATGGCGCGGCAACGATGGTGGAGGGTAGGTTTTTGAACCCGCAACCCCACTTTGCAGCCTTTTAATTATCGGAAAAAATCTGAGCCAAACCCTTTTTTTTTCGATACACACTTTTGTTTTGTTGTTGTTGTTGGTTTTTTATATTCTTTTCCCCCGTCGATGACGATAAAAATCTATCCGAGACACTTACCGACTTTGCTATTTATGGGTGCGTTCGTCTTGCGTAAACAAGTTTCGTGTAAAAAAAGTTTTTGTGAAAAAAAAGTTCAACCGTAAACTTTTACTTTCCGTGTAAAAAAGTTTTTGTGAAAAAAAAGTTCAACCGTAAACTTTTTACGTAAAACGTAAAAAGTTTATCGTAAAACTTAAAAAAGTAAAACGTAAAAAGTTTAACGTAAAACTTAAAACGTAAAAAGTTTTACACAAAGCGTAAAATTTAAAAACATAAAAAGTTTAACGTAAAATGTAAAATGTTTTACGTAAAACGTAAAACATAAAGTTTTACACAAAATTCTAGGCGTCGATGATGATAACAATATATCTGAGACGCTTCACCGAGGTTGCGACTTCTGGGTGCGTTCGTTTTTGCGTAAAAAAGTTTTTGTAAAAAAAAATTAAACCGTAAACTTTTTTTACGTCAACCGTAAACTTTTTTAACGTAAAACGTAAAAAGTTTTAGGTAAACGTAAAAACGTAAATTTTTTTTTTACTAAAACGAAAAAAACGTTAACGTAAAAAACCGTTAACGTAAAAAACCGTTAACGTAAAAACCGTTAACGTAAAAACCGTTAACGTAAAAAAACCGTTAACGTAAAAAACCGGCGCGTAAAACGTAAAACGTAAATTTTTTAACGTAAAATGTAAATTTTTTTAACGTTAACCGTAAAACGTAAAAAGTTAAACATAAAACTTAAAAAGTAAAAAGTAAAAAGTAAAAAAACGTTAACGTAAAAAATCGTTAACGTAAAAAATCGGTGCGTAAAACGTAAAAAAACGTTAACGTAAAAAATCGGCGCGTAAAACGTAAATTACGTTAACGTAAAAACGGCGCGTTGAAAAACGGCGTTAAAAAACTGCGTTAATAAATGGCGCGTAAAAAACGGCGTTAAAAAATTGGCGCGTAAAAAACGGCGTTAAAAAAAGGCGCGTAAAAAACGGCGTTAAAAAATTGGCGCGTAAAAACGGCGCGTTGAAAAAACGGCGTTAAAAACGGCGCGTAAAAAATGGTGTTAAAAATTGGCGCGTAAAAAACGGCGTTAAAAAATTGACGCGTAAAAAACGACGTTAAAAAATTGCGCGTAAAAACGGCGCGTTGAAAAAAGGGCGTTAAAAAATTGGCGCGTAAAAAACGGCGCGTAAAAAACGGCGCGTACAAAAACAGCGTGTAAAAAAACGGCGTGTTAAAATGACGACGCTTGAAAAAACCCGGCGTAAAAAACGGCGCGTCAAAAAAACGTAAAACTTAAAAAGTTTAACGTAAAACTTAAATTGTAAAAAGTATAAAAAATATTTAAAAAAATCCGAATTTTAAAATGTTTTTAATAAAAAAGTTTTGTTTAAAAAATAAAAAGTAATATAATAATTCAAAAAACTAATAAAAAACAATAAAGATAAAAAGACAAAATAGAGTTATTCTACTAAATTACCCTTTTGGATTATAATATTAAAGACATAATAAGACAAAAACCATTTAATATTAATTTTTACTACTTTTAATCTCATCCATCCATCCTAAAGATCTAAAGGCTAGAAAGTGGTTCTCATGGTTCTCATAACTGGAGGTGGTTCTCATTTTAGCGGTCCCCGATATAATATATTAAGCTAAGCTAAGTGTTCAATTCAATTTTTTTGTTGAGTTACGTTATATATATATTTGTTTGTTTTTTATTATTATACATATTTTGGTTGGTATCTCTTGAATTGTTAGTTGTGGGACTGCCGACTGGATATGCAAAGTGTGGAAGTTCGAGGTTACTTTAGAGGCCGCTGATATGGAGAAGGGTTGAAGTGTAATGTTCTGTTATATAAGGCCCCTATTCAGTTAGGATTTCATTTATTCAACGTACTTGTGTCTTAGATTGTTCATGATCGGGTCTATTGCTTCATCTTCAACACGAAATTAGTTTTTTTTCATGTCTATCATTGTATTTAGTTACAACATTCTTGTATAGTTATATCTTCGTCTTGTTGAGAGTTTGAGTCTGTAATTATTTCTCAAGTGTAAAACACTTGGGATTAATACAATATGGTTTGGGTAGCTCTTGTGTTAAATCCATGGTTTCTTGTAAAAAAATATTGAATTAAAAGGGGAGAGGGAAAATTACATACTTACTCTCACGTGATTTTCACATGCTTGTATTTAATGAGCTAAAAAGACGGCCATTAGACCATCCGTAGTGGGGCATGATTTTTAAAAAAAATTGCAAAATAACGCCCCAAAACGCCACCACCCCCATTACATGGGGCATTATCCGGCGTTATAATTGAATTTGGATGTGGCCGGCGTTTTTAAAATAACGCTAAATGGTCAAATGCAAGTGTAAAGGTGGCCAATGGGAGTTAACCAAGTGTAAAGGTGTCATTTCTTTTTTTTTTTTCTCTATAAAAAATAATTGTTTATTAATTGGAAGAGGCGTTATTGGCATAATGCCCCACTACGCCACTTTTGCTATAATGCCCCAACGCTAACTAGGATGCCACATGTCGGATAATGCCCCATGGTGGGGGCATTATGTTAGTTCACCACTACACATGGTCTTAGTATAGAGGTCCAAATTTACAACAAACTAATTGTATAAAGGGAGTCTAGTGTAGTTAGTAAAGATAAAAGTTGAAACCTGCAAAGAGATACATACATGAATATTGAAATTCGTCATCTTGTTAAGAGTTTATGAGTATATACACTACTAGAAAACTACATATTTTCCTACAAAAGTTTCTCACAAATTTCCCAAAACTCAATTTTTGTTACAATTTTTCTACAGTTTTCTCACAAAAAAGAAAAACAAAAAAACCCAAAACTTTTCTTCAATTTTCCGACAAAATTGTCACACAACTACCGGTTGTAGCAATTTCGTCACAACATTAATTAGCTTTTCAACAAAATACATTAACATTTTGTATTATTTGTACCCACAACAAAATAAATAATTTAAAAAATAAAAGTTTCTAAATTTGTCGGAAAGTTGTAGCAAACTGACACCATTTGCTACAGATTTTCAACAAAAAAAGTTAATTTATTTGTTATTTATCAATTTAAGAAAAAATAAATAATTTTTAAAATAAAATATTAAATTTGTCGGAAATTGGTAGCAAATTGACACTAGTTGCTACGGATTTCCTACAAAGAATAAGTTAATTTATTTGTTATTATTCAATTAGAAAAAATAGATAATTTTAAAATAATACATTAAATTTGTCTAAAATTTGTAGCAAACTAACACCACTTGCTACAGATTTTCGACAAAAAAGTTTAATTTATTTGTTACCTATCAATTTTAGAAAAATAAATAACTGTGGAAGAATTGTAGGAAAAACATAAAAAGCCGGTTTGTAGGTATTTTGTGGCAGCGTTTGTGACGATAGATTTTTGTCGAAAATTTGTGTAAAATTTTGTCATAATTTTGTAGCTAACCTCATTTTCGACAAGCTTATTTTGCACGAAACTTTTTGTAGCAAATCTGTAGGTAAGACCAATTTCCTACAAATTTGCTACAAATTTGGTTGTCACAAAGTAGGCAGTTTTCTAGTAGTGATATTACGAATTAGTAGCACGGTTTGACTTTACGTGTTTGTGCTTTGTGCTTTAGTGTTGTTATATGCTTAGTTGTGTTGTAAATTTTGCTTAAGGGGTTGTACTGTTATTAGGTATATAACCCAACTTTTTTGTTTCATCGGTTTCATTTTGGAAGCTTTGCTCTGCCCCAGTGGCGGATCCAGCCAGTTTTTTCACTGGGTTCCTTTTTCCAAATCATACAAGGTTTACACTACAAAAAAACGTTTTTTTCCAAATCATACAAGGTTTACACTATAAAAAAACGTTTTTTTCCAAATCGACTGGGTTCCTGGGAACCCGTAAATAGTCTCTAAATCCGCCCCTGCTCTGCCCTACTCTACCCTTTCCACCACTCCTCCGCTACACATGGTGGCAAGGGTGTTCCGATGTTACTTCTTCCACACATGTGATGCCTTTTCAACCTTATTTAAGGTAAATAATTACATTATTCCATGTGTCCAGGATTAGTTGTTTGTATGCTTTAGTTAGACCATGTGTAGTGGAAGGGGAAGATAATGCCCTCACCTAGGGCATTTTACGCCATGTGGCGGTCCAGTCAGCAAAGGGGCATTATTGAGCGTTTTCTAAAATGGGTGTAGTGGGGATGTGACATTATTAGGCATTATGTTTTGTAATAAAATAAAATTAAAAAAAAGAACTTAAAATTCTTATTGGCCAATTAATGCAAACTGAAATATGATTGGACAAGCATTCCCCCCTTCAGCGTTTTTTAAACCACGCCAAGGGGTTTTTTTTGAATTCTTTTTAAAAAAAAAAACGCCCCATTTAATGGTTTGGGGGCGTTTTTAGGCGTTTTTTTTGAATTTTTTTTAAAAAAACCGCCCCACTACGGGTGGTCTTATAGACTTTTGTAGTTCTGATGTTGAGTTTGTTTGGGATGTCGTTTTTACCGGCGAGGCATTTATGTGCCGTTGATGTGTTTTAACTGTTTGTCTATGTTCTTTGTGTTTTGGTTACGATGAAGATGAATCATTGTTGTTCATCCGAGATTTTGGATAAATTTGAACATAATCTTTGACTCTTTGTCATTTGGTTTTCAATGAAGATTAACTACGTTTGTTTGTCCGAGATTTTGGGTTCCATGTTGAGGGTTGTCTTGGCTTCTGTTTACCATATACGAACCTTTGTGTTCTGCTGATATGGATGAATGTCAAGCTGCAAGATTTTGTTGTTTCACTCGATTGGTTTATGTTGTTTGTCGTTTGGTTCTGTTGAAGATGGATTGTTGTGGTTCGGCCGTTTTTTTCCTTCGTGAAAAGGTTTTTAGTGATGCATGGTTATGTATCTTTGAGGGTGGCTTTGTCGGCACCAACGACCGTGTTGTTCTCTTTAGGTTTGTTTTTGGCTTTGGCTTTCATGTGGGTACATTATTGGGGACATGATGCTTTGTGTGTGTTATGTGCATGTGAGGGTTGTACCCATAGTTGTTTGGTTTTTACAATGGCAGCTTAATTATGTGTTTCTTGTTAGTAACAATGGTAGGAGTTGGTTGCTATGTACGTACGCTTATGTAGGTTTTTAGTTGGTCTATGTGTTGACATTTTTAATGTATGCGTCGTTATAAATTTACGTTTCAATGTTAACGCTATAAATTCACGTTTTGATTTTTTTTTTAAAACGAGTCTGGTCAAATATAATACGTTTTCATGCTTATTTTTGCGTACGTTTTCGGATGGTCAACATTTTGACGTAAACTGTGTTCCGAAACGAGTCGGGTCAAATATAATACGTATACATTTGACATTATAACTTCAAGCTATTGTACGCTTTGATGTCGCTAAGTCTTGATGCAAACCGTGGAACCCTCACTAAACGAACCAACTCGGGTTCGATTCCATTTCTTTTGTAACTGCAATGCTCTAGATTGGATACGTCATAACACGCGTTTTCATATGGTTAACACATAACATAACCTGTCACCAACTATAAAAAAACTAAGACGTTGCCGCAACAACGCGTGGTTTATGGCAAAAATCTAGTACATATTAAAGCTCTAGTTTTCTCATGTTGTGAGTGTTGATACATAATGTCTAATTTCTACGTCTTAGTCAGAGTCTGTTTTGTTTATTAGTTTGTATTGAAACGAACTCACGGTTTAGCTTTAACTATGCAGTCTGATGTCGATAAAAACCATCCTCACACTCGGATGGAACCTTAAAAAATGAAATAAATAAAGGATAAAGAAAAGCAGGAAATCATAAATATTAATCACTCATCAACCCATGTCAAAAAATTTCTAATTTCTCATAAACCTTTAAATAGTACAGATTTAGAGAAATATAAAGGACCAACAGGTGTTCAATGGCTCCAAAGATCTAGAAAAGCAGTAAAGTTGAATTATACCTTCCTTTGTGATGAAATCTAGAAGAACTTGAATAGAAGGCCTCCATGGGTGGCAAAAAATGGAGCAAACACGAGCGATTCAACAGCCATGAGCTTGATGAGGATGTTTAGAGACGGGCCCGATGTGTCCTTTAGTGGGTCCCCAACAGTGTCACCAATCACGGCTGCCTTGTGCGCGTCTGATCCTTTTGGACCGAGTGTCCTTGCATGCTCAGATGCACCAGCCTAAAGTTGTACAGATTCGAGCCACGATAGTCAGATTAATTAACAAAGAACTCATGCCAAAGTAGGGCTGCTTAACGAGCGAGCTGACCCGAGCCAGCTTCGCTCGGCCTTGAGCTCCAACTTAAACGAGCCACCTCAGCTCAGCTCATTTATTTTATCGAGCTGAAAAATCTAGCTCGAGCTCGGCTCGTAAAATGTTCAAGCCAGCTCGTTAGTTTTTTTATATATATTTTTTTTTATTTTTTTACAAATGTTGATAACATAAAGAACAAAAAAAAAAGTTACACATTTTATATGCATTATTTTTTTTAGTATTTTAAGGACAGAATTACATACTAAAAGTATTATGTGTTGATAACATAAAGAACAAAAAAAAAATAAAAGTTACACATATTTTATATGTATTATTTTTTTTTTAGTATTTTAAGGACAGAATTACATACTAAAAGTATTATATGTATAATTGTTAATTATTTTGCCATATTTTTAATATGTTATTTATTTATTAATCTTAAAGTTATAGCACTTCAACGGTTGAAGTTCAACCCCCTTTTATTTTAATGCATTTAAAATTAAAATTATTCTATATAAAATAAAATAATTGGAGCCAGCTCACAAGCCGAGCCAGGCCTAGCTTGGGCTCGGCTTGTTTACAAATCGAGTCAAGACGAGCCGACTCGTTTACAATCAAGCTTTTTTCGAGCCGAGCTTTTCCCACGCCGGCTGCGAGCCTTTGAAGACCCCTAGATAGAGTAGATGTTTCAACAGAAAAAGAGGGATGACTTTCTTTTGCCTATAAAAGTTGAGCTAGAATAAGGGGATGACTTTCTTTTGCCTATAAAAGTTGGGCTTTGAGCAGAGCAACCTCACCTCTGCTCAGTTATTTACGAGCTTTTTTCGAGTTATTTTCAACGGGTTTCAAGCCGTGAGCTATTTGAACAGCCTTAGTCTAAGTGCCATTCCAGCTATAGCTGGGTGGTAGAGGCTCTTGCCTCTTGGAGAAAAGAACAGGGTTCAAATCCTGGCATGGGGTGTAGTTTAGTATTTATTGGTGTAGTTTAGAAGTAGGAGTAATGTAACCTTTGCCATTAAAAAAAAACTATACCTCGATGTATTTCTTCGCATTATCCCAAGCACCACCAGTGTTCGATGCAGAAATAGCAATCTGCATTGTAAATAGCATTTCGGGTCAATCAACCCAACCAGCTCATCTCGTTATCAAACTTAATAATAAAAGTTAAAACAGTTTCGGATTACCTGTACACCCGACACAAGAGATCCAGCAAGAACACCCGAAAGTGTCTCAACACCAAAGAAGATCCCGACAATGAGAGGAGTGAGCATGACAAGTGCGCCAGGCGGTATCATCTCTTTAATAGAGGCATCGGTAGAGATCTTGACACATGTGGCGTAATCGGGCTTAGCTGTACCTTCCATGAGGCCTGGAATGGTGTTGAATTGCCTTCGTACTTCTTCGACCATGCTAAGAGCCGCTTTACCGACACTCTTCATTGTCATGGCTGAGAACCAGTATGGAAGCATGGCGCCCACGAGTAAACCGATGAAGACTTTGGGGGTTAATACGTCTACGGTAGTGATTTCGGCCCGGCTCACGAATGCACCGAATAGAGCCAGGGATACTAGGGCTGCAGACCCTATAGCGAAACCCTGAAACCAAATGCAGAAAAGACCAGAATTTAAAGCTGGTAAAATACTAAAATTGACCCATTTACTTATCAACGGGTTGATTGTGTTATTTTTTTTCTAACAGGTCAAACAGGTAAAATACATTAACTTGAAAGCAAACGGGTCAAATGGCTCAGACCGTTTGAAAATCACCCACATATTTTTTTTTACAAATCACCCACATATGAATCCTTGAAAATCTTTCTATCTAAAAAATATTAGATTATTACTTAAATAATAAACGTCTGTAACTATATTTTGTTGGATCGGGGATTGATTTACGTTTACGATCATTGGATGAACAATTGCGAGTATGCACAGATTCTGTGCAGAGACGATGCACACAAAGATACACACAAAGCACACACTTATTATATATTATGTACACATACAAATGAGTTTGGTTTGGGGTATTAATACCCTTACAAATTGACGGTTAGTTTTATTACTACATAACTAACATAACTAACCATCATAACCGTTTTACTTGATCATCACGTTTTAAAATTCTGCACAGTTTGACTTTTTATAAACACAGGTTTGACTTTTTATAAACACATGTTTCACTTTTTATAAACACAGGTTTGACTTTTATATTTGACATCTAAAATCCAGAGTTTCTTGATTATAGTTCTTCCAGCATATTTGACAAACTAATTATTTCTAAAACAGTATTTTGGACAGAGTGTTTTTATATTTATTGTTTGTGAATTGGTCTATTCGATTCTATGATCTACTTCATACGGGCCACGAAAAAATCCAAAAATTCTTTTAAAAAGGATACGAGTCAAATTAGTCAAATTTCATCCCGAGTGAATTTTTGATGTGGATAAAACCTCTACTTCACTTATTTAATAGAGTAAAGTACACGGATAATCCTTGTGGTTTACCAAAATTTTGGATTTGGTCCCTAGCTTTCCAAAAGTACACAGATGGTCCCTGTGGTTTGCACTTTGTAAACATTTAGTCCCCAACCAACAAATCTAAAGGTTTTACCATGTCCAAGTTAGGGACTAAATGCGTTACAAAGTACAAACCACAGGGACTATCCTTGTACTTTTGGAAAAAAGTTGAGGACTAAATGTGTTACAAAGTGCAAACCACAGGGACGATCAGTTTACTTTTCAAAAGCTAGGGACCAAATCCAAATCGTGGTAAACAACAAGGACCATCCGTGTAGTTTACTCTATTTAATAAATTAGACTATAATTTATTTGAATAATATTAATATTGTGATAGTGTGATCATATTTGACACTAGCTTAAATTTTGGACAAAATTGTTTTGGGTCAACCCTACCTATGTTGATCCAACCAGATAGACCCATCCATTTTGCCACACCAGATCTTGGAGAAAAAGAGAATAAATAAATGAGTAAAATGCCATTTTCGTCCCTGAGGTTTGGTCAGTTTTGCGACATTCGTCCAAAGGTTTGTTTTTCGCGTCCGGATCCAAAAGGTTTGAAATCTTGCAATTTTCATTCAACTCGTTAACTCCATCCATTTTTCTCCGTTAAGTCAGGGGTATTTTCATCTTTTTTGTTAACTTAAAGGGCAATTCGGTCTTTTGAATATTTGTACATTAGCTAAATACTTGTACATAAAGTGAAAAAAACCAAATTGCCCTTTATGTTAACAAAAAAGACGAAAATACCCCTGATTTAACAGGGGAAAAAGGATGGAGTTAACTAGCCGGATGAAAATGGCAAGATTTCAAACCTTTTGGATCCAGATGTGGAAAAACAAACCTTTGGACGAAAGTCGCAAAACTGGCCAAACCTCAGGGATGAAAATGGCATTTTACTCTAAATAAGTTAACCAAAGTTTGTATATTGACCAATGTACCTTTCCGATAGCAGCAGTGGTGTTTCCAGCAGCATCAAGGGCATCAGTTCTTTCACGAATCCGGTGACTCATCCCCGCCATTTCAGCTATGCCGCCAGCGTTGTCACTGATGGGACCGTATGCATCAATGGCCAGACCGGTAGCTATGGTGCTCAGCATTCCGAGCGCGGCTACAGCAATACCGTACATCGCAGCAAAGCTAAAACTAACAAAAATACTGATTGCTATTGCAAAAATAGGGATAATAACTGATTTATATCCCAATGCAAGGCCAAAAATGACGTTTGTAGCAGCTCCAGTACGGCAAGAATCAGCAACATCTTTCACAGGGCTAGTTAAAACATAGTGAACAATTTCAAAAAAAAAAATATTAATTTTTAAAGGATATTAGAGATAAACAAAAAATATATAATATCATACCTGTAAGCGTTGCTAGTGTAATACTCCGTTACAAATCCTATTATAAGGCCAGCCCATAAACCAACACCAACACATAAGAACAATTGCCTGCAAAGTCATCTAAGTGAGTCAACGGTTGATAAAACGTCGTTTTTGCTCATTCTACCTATTCATTCCTTACCAGTTCTTAACTTCTTTCTGAACACCAAAATTAAAGATGGTGAAAGAATAAGGAAGCGCAATCCAACTAACGAGTGCGATACCAATCGTCATCAAAACAGTTGAAATAATAAGTTGGTTTTTCAAAGAGGGCTCAATTTCCTTTACGGTTTTGACTTCAAAAATGTCGGTGGCGAACAAGGTGGTGATCAAACAAACAAGGATGCCCACTGAGCTGATGAGAAGTGGATACATCATTGCTGTGAAATCGTGGTTGTTTCCGAATGAAGAAATTGATGCAACAACAAGGGCTGCACATGATGACTCTGCGTATGAGCCGAATAGATCGGATCCCATACCTGCAATATCCCCGACGTTGTCACCAACATTGTCAGCAATCACCTGCAGCAGATTGACCAGTCAACAATATGTAATAACGATGAAAAAAAACAAGAGGGAGAAATATTGACCCGTTTACTAGTATAAACGGGTCATTTAGGTTATTTTTTTCTGTCTCTAACGGGTCAACAGGAAATGACAAAAAAATGCAGGTCAAATGGGTCAAACAACTCATAATCACCCAAATTGAATTCTTAATGCATAAAACATTACAACCTTTTATTAAAAAGTATGGTTATTTAAACCATACAATTTTTGTAACAAAATTAGACAAACAACAGATATCACCAATGAAAAGAAAACAAGAGGAGGAAATATTGACCCATTTACTTGTTAAAGGGTCGATATAAGTTATTTTTTCTATCTTATGGGTCAACGGGAAAATGACCAAAAGAAAAGATGCACGTCAAACGGGTCAAAAAACCACTACGCCCAAATTAAATTCTTAATGCATAAAACATTAAAACTTTCTATTAAAAAATACTGTTAGTATTTAGATAATAGAATTTCTGTAATTAAATTCACCAAACAATGCTTTGGGTCAAGCAGACCCATATTAACCCCGACCCACTTATTTGCATGCTTTTAAACCTTGAGTAAAATGCCATTTCTGTCCCTGAGGTTTGGCCACTTTTGCGACTTTTGTCCAAAGGTTTGTTTTTCCGCGTCTAGATCCAAAAGATTGAAATCTTGCCATTTTCATCCAACTTGTTAACTGCATCCATTTTCTCCGTTAAACGAAGGGCAGTTCCGTCTTTTTAGACATTTTTTATTAAAATAAAAAACACTATGAGGAATAAAGATCCACTTCTTCTCTTGACTTTCACCCCACCCAAACCCTTTAAACATCACAAAAAATGTCTAAAAAGATGAAAATACCCATGACTTAACGTTAAAAAATGGATGGAGTTAACGAGTCGGATGAAAATAGCAAGATTTCAAACCTTTTGGATCTAGATGCGGAAAAAAACCCTTTGGACGAAAGTAGCGAAACCTCAAGGACGAAAATGGCATCTTACTCTTAAACCTTGGAAGTGTTTATCTTTAAGGAAACTCAGTACCAAGAGGCAGCCTTTACAGATCATTCATAAGTGAAACACTTTCAAGTCTATCTGCACTTGTAACTATTCACCACTTAATCATCAATTTAGTTTTAGGGTCAATGACCAAAACCTTTGACAAACAATCCACATTTCAGACAAAAGGCTAAACATTCTAGCATGATAAATAAGCATTGTTGGACCAGCAAGTTAATATAGAAAGAAAAAGTTATCAAATTGTTTAACCCACCCATAGTTGTCAATAGCGAGCGTAGCGATCGCGATAGCGCGCTGCGTAGCATATAGGTCTAGGCTCGCTATTAGGTAGTAGCGATAATAGCGACGTTTTTTTTTAACATAAATAGCAATTAAATATAGCTATAAAATAGTTGGATTTTAGGTTTTGTTAAATATACATGTAAAATAGCATATATACCAGGGTATTTTGATATAATATACATATAATTTTTTTCTAGTATATCGCTATTTATAAAATAGCCGCCCGATATTTATCGTTGTTCGCTATGTAGCATATAGGTACCTTATCGCTATTTGTCGCTATTCGCCATTAACAACTATGAACCCACCCCTACTTCACCAAAAATATATGCGAAAAATATATATTTACCGCTGGATTTCTGGGATCATCTTCGGGAATGTTCCGCTCAACCTTACCAACAAGATCAGCACCAACATCAGCGGCTTTCGTATAAATACCACCACCAACTCTACCAAAAAGCGCCATCGAAGATCCACCGAGCCCATAACCCGTTATCGCTTCAAAAAGCCCTTCCCAATCATCACCATAATAAATCTTAAAAACATTAATAGTAATATACAACACAAGAAGACCATTAGCAGCCAACAAGAATCCCATAACAGCACCGGAACGAAACGCAACAATAAACGCCTTTCCGACACCTTTTCTTGCCTCAAGGGTAGTTCTGGCATTTGCGTATGTGGCGATTTTCATCCCGAGAAAACCGGATATAACGGAAGTTATGGCCCCGAGGATGAATGATACAGTGCTGAAGACTGCGGTGAATAGGGCAGGTTTGCACATTTTGGTGGTGTCATATGTGCATTGCTGGTAACTGGTACTGAATCCCTCGACAGATCCCAAGAAGACGAAGATTAATACCGCGAAAGCGATCATGAAGATACCGACGTATTGGTATTCGGTAAATAGGAAAGATGTCGCTCCTGCAATACAAAGAAAAAATAAAACCAATATTAGTTTCTGATAAAAGTTACACATTGACACCCCTGCATCAGCAGTACCTTCTAAAATCGGTGTTCATACAAGTCACACATTGGATTCATACAAGTTACTTATAATAGTAAAAAAAAAATTATCACACACTTAACAACAGGGTCAGGATGTAATTTTTAAATTTTGAATCAAGATAGTAAGAGTTCCATGAAACAATTGAGAAGTGAGTAAGAAACTATATTCAAGTCTGTCAATTTAATCTTTAATTAAAAAATATGCTGGTCAAAGAAGGAAATCTTCAAGAATTATAATGATGTCAGTAACTGAAAATTCCCTTCAACATTCAACCAACAAAAGGGATCAATCAGCTTCTTATTACAGTGCTATAAAACACATTAACAGTCAAATTTTATGAATAAAATATTAATTAAAAACAACAAACCTATATGCTCTAATATTGCAAAATTCAAGCTTACAAACTTTAATCTAAAAAAATCACACAACCGTCCCCAAGTGACGTCATGGTGGTTAACATGTATGCTTCACAATCAAAAGGTTGAAAGTTTAAATGCTGGAAGGTATAGGTAGTTGTGTATTTATCCTTTATTCTCTAAAATCTAGGGTATAATGTTAAAAAAAATTAATCACACAACCATCACTAATATTAAAATTAAAAAAAAAATCAGAACTAAGGTAAAAAAACAGAAACTTCATGTCAAATCACAGAGAAGTGAGCAAGAAACTTATATACAAGTCTGTCAATATAATATTAAATCAAAAAAAATATGCTGGTCAAAGAATGAGATCTACAAAAAAAAAATACAAAAAAATTACAAAAATGTCAGTAACTTAATAAAATCAACAAAAAATGCTATAAAACGCATTAACAGTCAAACTTCATGATTAAAAAATGAACAAAAAAATTCATATGTTCCAATATGGCAAACTTCAAGTATACATACTTTAATCTAAATTGATCAGTAATCACACAACCACCCAGTGGCGGGTCTTGCCCGTTGAACGTGCCAGGGCCGAAAGACACGGACACTAAAAAAAGCCCGGGCAAAACATAGTATATATAAAAAATTTCGATCGAAATACGGAAAATTAGCACTACGGCCGAAAGACTTGCCCGGGCCATGGCCCTGCCAGTGGCCTTCTAAGAAGAACCGCCCCTGCAACCACCACTAATATTAATTAAAAAAACAATAATCATAAAATCAAGGAAACATAAACTTCATGTCAAACCAACTTGAGGAATATAGAAACTAATTATTAAACGCAATATTACTTATTACTAACTTAATTACCAATCCACAACACATAATTCATAAACACGCTTATAGATTTCTCTAGCAACAAACAAACAATATTCCAAAAGTCAAGCGTAAAAACATCATATAATAAAATATTATAAAAACACAAAATTAAAATCATACAAATTATCAAAAAATTATACTACAAATCACAGAGATCTAATTATGTAAACTACCTTCCGAAATAGCGTTCTGAATCTCGGCACATTTCTGCACAACGTTATGATCATTAACGCCTTCTTCTTCCTCGATCAAGGAGTCGGTGAAGGCGTGTTTAGCGTCCGGTTTATCGAGCGAGAGGGAGACTTTGGAGACGAGGAACCACTGGAGGAGAGAGAAGACGATTCCGACGAGTGCACATGCCGGAATTAGGATTTCGGTGCCGAGATCTGAGAGAATTGTGGACGTAAGCATGACGGAGGAGAAACAGGGGAAGTGAAGAGTGAGAGAGGGTTTAAATTGTTGGGGTGTGTTTTGTGCGGCAATGAAAAGTTTCAGGTTGGGGTGATGATATATATTTATAGGATGTGTGTATAATTGTTATGTACGTGTGTGTGTATGTATGTCATGTAGAGAGAGAGGGTTGTGAGTTGATTGATGAGAGAGAGTAAATAGTCCTTTTGTATTTATTTATTTTTATTAATTATTAGGTTAAGGCCAGGGGGTGTGGTTTAACGCCAACCCACCATCTCAGCTATTTTAGCGTCCCTGGGCGTTATGGACCACACCGCGTCAGTTGGGGGGGGGGGGGGGTATGGCCCTTCTGTTAGCTCGCTAACGAGCATAATTGAGAGGTCCACCTTTTTTCAACCAGTAAAATCTTTTTTTTTTAATTTTGTTTAATATGGGCTTTAAACCATTGCATGCAAATTAAAGACAGTGACTTTAAAGCCCCCCATGTAATGTGCCGCTTAGGTAAATCTGACGTGGCGTGATAAAACTTATAGAGGCTTTATACCACTCTCTCCAACCTAAGGTTAGAAATTAGAGATAAGAACGTGAAAAATTCGAATTTGATAATTTGAATCGTAGTTTGGTATTTTTTAGCGATAATTATTTGTAAATTTGAATAGTAGTTTTGTATTTCTTTTATCGATAATTTTTTGTTGGTGATACTCTAGAATAGTTTATCTCCACTTAGCTATTATTCATATGTAGAATTAGGGTAAAATGAAAACTTATATGAGTTGTGAGAAGTTAAAGAACTTAACATTATTAAAGCTTTTTTCAGAAATTTTGTCTACTAATAATTCTAAAAAAAATCAGCTTTTCCAAAAAAAAAAAAAAAAAAAAAACTAGTTTATTACATTTACAGTAGTCATAAATGCAAATACTGTATAAAACTGATGTCATCAACTTTTTATAGCAGTTGTAAGAGGCTGAAAACACTACTTCAAAAAACATTACCGACGTTTTTGTAGCATTTTAATCTAAGGGCGTGAAAAAGATGGAGACAAAACTCGCACGAGAAAACCGAGTTCTTTAATCTTTAAGTTCTAACCACTCTTAGGAGTTTTGCTTTAGTATGGATCCTATTTATATATAGATATAGATATAGATAGATTATTGAATTTAATGTTGAATTTAGGCTAAATATACTTATTTGCCTATTTTTTTTCTTGTTATGCCTCACTTCAAGTTTTCGTATTAAAACAACTCAAAACCTTTACTTGTCTTTGTTGGGGAATTTTCAGAAAACCGGATAATCAGAGAAGCATGTAATCAGGCTCAGATCAAATTATTTCGGTGGTGCTCCCGAATAATTTAATCGGATACAACTCTGATTTTCTAGAAATTGAACAATTGTATGTGTGTGTAGAATTCGTCTGAACCAGGAAAATTATGATAAAAAAACTGTCTACGAATTTTGGGGTTGGAATGATTAACTGCCTAATGGCAGTTATCTCAATTTTAAGACAAAACTGCCACTAAAATTACCATTGTTTAATATTTCAAAAATAGGGCAATTTCCAGTAAATAAAATTTTCTGATGCACTTTTATTAAACCTATTTAATCAAAATAAATTTTTTTCAGCCAGTGGCTCTGCCCTTTGGACCTCGCCAAGGGCTGCCGCCCCTTGGACTAGGGGTGTGCAAAAAACCGAATTAACCGACAAAACCGAACCGAAAAAATCGAACCAAACAAAAAACTGGTGGGTCGATTATTAGTTTTTTTGAAAACCGAAAGTAGCGGGTCAGTTATGGTTATCATTTTTTCCATACCCACCATAACCGAACCGAACCGACATGTAATAAATCTTTGTAGGATTTAGGACTTTTTACCATATTTTTAATATTTGATGTTTTTGACTGAAGATTTTTAGTATTTATGGGTTTTTCATATCGTTTTGTGCTTTTGGTTGAATGTTTATTTGAATTTAAATTTATGAAATGTATCATATTATTATATATATCAATCAATAACATCCATTTGCGCCAGTCTACCTTTTGAATTTTCTGTTTTAACCACAGTAGTTTTTTAATTTTTGGTTTCTTCTCTGCACAACCATTCTTCTCATTTTATTTTTTAACTGTTAACCAAACAATGTTTGAATCATTTTGTGATATATCTTGCATAAAGTTTACATACTATATTATTACACAAAAACAATACATTCTTAGCATACGAAAATTTAAAAAATATAGAAATAATCATCCAACTAATTTATGTAATTATTTCACGCTTTTACAAAAAGTGTAATAAGTTTACGTTTCTACTTAATATTTTCGTAAATGAGTTAAGTTAGATATAATAAGTTTTCATGCTTTATTTATGTATGTTTTCTACGTTTGGACGTAAATTTTGTTTGAAAATGAGCCGGGTCAAATAAATACGTGTTCACTCGACGGTAAAAAATTGAGTTATTGTACGTTTTAACTTTTGACGCCGCAACGTGCGACGGGTGAAATTACTAGTTCGATAATAATTGGTATTAATATTATAGATTATATGTATTTTTTAATACTATGTAATATACTAATATATTCAAATATACACGATTAACCACCCATAACCAACCC